>PVKA01000783.1:0-24717 GCA_004027165.1 Ctenomys sociabilis | reverse complement strand
TCTGCAGCCTGGACCATGGTTCTCCCTGGCTGGTCCTGCCAGGTGTCCGTGCCTCCCCTGTTCAGTGAGCTAAACCCAGGTGGTGGGGAGCGTGCCCTGCTCTCTGCGTGGACCTCAGAGCAGCTAGGCAGACAGTCCTCCTTGTGGGGTGTTGGCCGTGAAGTGCTGAGCTGGGCAGGGCAGATTCCGCCAGCTTGGTGGGGCATGGCCTGGCATAATGTAGCCCACAGCATAGCCCTGGTCTTTTTGCATGGAACTTTGGGGTGGGGGGCACAGCTGGAGGATTCCAGAGTCCAAAATGGGTGCTGGGTGCACCATACAGTAAACTTTCTCCTGGGTTGATGCTGTTGCTTTCTCTGCTCAGAGAGGCTCTGACTCAGTTGGGATGGGTGCTGTCAGTGAGGGAGTGGGCAGTGTGAGAAGACACCAGGCTGGGACATCTTCCTGGGGCAGGGTGAAGTGGCAGCCCTGTGGGGGTTGAGTGATGCCTGCTGAGACATGCCACTCAGGCATAGGACACTAGTTGGTCTGTCACTACCCTGGCTCCCTGGACATGTAGTACCAGGTTGCAGTGAGGATGGGAGCCTTTATCCTGGGCCCAATGCTACATAGAGCCCCTGGGGAGGGTGCCAGCCTCAGTCTACTGTTGGGCTTGTGACTAGCTTGCCCCTGTTTACTACATGGTGGTTGTCCCCCTCCTGAACATGTGACACTGAGTTGGGCCCTTTCCTGGAAGATAAGAGCCTGCTTTTGTTATCTGACCCTGCTCTTTTTAGCTTAGTTCATCTTTGCTGATATTCAGAAGTCATCACCTCCTGATAGACTAATGTCAGCTGGACAATCAGTTACCAATTTCCACGGGAAATTAATTTTCTGGGCCCTGGAGTGGGGGTGCAGAGGTTGCGACAACGGGTGCTTTATGGAGAGAGGGTGCCTGTGCCAGCAGAGCCTGACTTCTCCTGCAGTTACTGGGTGTAGAGGAGTCACCTGTCCCAAACCTGGGCCTTGCTGCTGGCTGCCGTGAATTTGGCTGGCCAGAACATCTGTTTTTTTTTTTTTTTTTTTTTTTTTTTTGCTTCAAGCAGCAAGGCTTTTGCTGTTGCATCTCTCTCTCTCTCTCTCTCTCTCTCTCTCTCTCTCTCTCTCTGTCTCTCTCTATCCTCTTCAATTGCCCTCTTTTAAGGAGGACATTTCATAGACATTCAGAGGAAGCCAGGCCCAGACCTAGGGACTCCAGGCCTAGGACAGAATGACAGATACAGGGCAGCTGCAGCACCAAGGGGTGAACAGGGCTGTGTGCCTGGCGAGCCCTGTGCAGGTGACAAGGCTGTAGGTGGCAAGGCTGATGGGAGGAAGCTGTTTCTGATGAGGGAGAGTGCGAGCTTACTCAGTTTCAGCAGTAGCTCAGATGCAAGGCCTGGTGCTGCCTGTGACCGCGAGTGCAGGGTGGACGAGGTGAGCACCGGCACTGTGGCCCAGGAGTCTGCTCTAGCACTTGGCAGGTGATATCGCAGGGGGTCCTGTATTAGTCCTGCTCTAGAGATGGGAGGCACAGGCACAGTCGTGGCCAGGGACTGCCACTGCCCTGGCTCCCTGGACATGTGGTACCAGGGTGCAGTGAGGACAGGAACCCGCTGCTTCAAGGGCTGGCACAATCTGTGAGGAGAAGGCGCTGAGGCTCAGGAGATGGGCCAAGGAAGGTAGTCTGTGTGGGTTTGGCATAAATCCTTCTGTGCCTGGGCAAGGGCCCCCTGGTGAGTGGTTTCTGACTTTGGCTTCAGGTGACTGGGGCTCCTTCTACCCTGAGCTGGCTCTTGGAGGCCCCAAGGACGATGCTTTTAGAGTTCCTTCTCAAGAGCTCAGTGGGCCCATAGGGACAACAGCTGGGGGGCCTAGTCTAGCTCTAGGAGAGAGCTAGACCCCATTTCCCACACAGGAGAGCTGAGGCTGAGCATGACTTGATCAGGGGAGGCCCCTTCCTAGTGGGAGCTGTGGCCAGGGTTCCACCCACAGTCCACTTCCTGGACCCAGCCTCCAGGAGCCCAGAATTCTGCTGTGCTGTGCTGGCCCAGGACATCTGCTCTGCCATCTCCCTGTGTGCTGTCCCTGGAAGGCACGCTCAGCTCCTGGCCCCCAGCCAGGTGCTCTTTGTGTGCACCTGGCCGGAGTACTGGAAGGCAGACTTTGGGGAGAGTGAGTGCCATGTTTTTCCAGATCTTTTCTCCTTGAGCTATTCAGGACTGAAGGAGGGCATCAATGAGGTGTCCCAGCCCTGATCAGAAGGGAACCTGTGTCCCTGGGGTGGGGTGGCTCAGCAGGGTGGTTTCAGAGAGGTGTGGGTCAGGAAGAAGAGGAGAGAAGGCTCTCCTCAAAGTCCTGGCTAGAGCCTTCTCTGTCATAAAACAGCCATGCAGAGTGATACTTGTGGCTGCGGCTGCAGCAAGGCCCAAAGTCCTGCCAGCCAGCTTTGGCATGGCCCCCTCCACCACCTGCATGCCTAGCCAGGGTCACACCAGGGGCCGGTACTTCCCATAATTCACCCTCTCTCTGGCTTGGGTTCCCTGGGACAGTTCAAAATTCTGAAAGGCAACAAATGTCCTCGAGCCAGTCTGGTCTCACTGTGCAGAGAGAGGAGTGCAGGATGCTCGGATACCACTGTGGCCATGAGAGTGTGAGATCTGGGGTCTGCACATTGCTGTAGCATGGCAGGGCTCTGTCTGCAGCTGCAGGCGGCTAATAGGCTGTGGACACCAGGGAAGAGTAAGTGTGGGCCTGATACCTTGCTCTCTACTTCTGTGTGAACTGAAGCTGCTCATAAACAAAAAGAATCCTTAGCAATTGCTGGCTCAGCCTGGTATCACCTGCGGAGAGGGGGTGTTAGTCCCTCTCTATAGATGGGAGGCACTGGCATAGTCACAGTAGGGATGGAACCTGCTGGGGAGCACCCTGAGAGGGGGAAAGCAAGCAGCGGCCAAGCTCTGGTCTGGTCAAGGTAGACTCACTGCATCCCGTCTGCCCTGCTGAGGGCTGCATCAACTTGGTGGTGGCCAGAAGAGGAGGCAGGGACGTTGGAGGGTGTGAGAGAGATGGGCTGGTCTGAGGCCCCAGCCTGGCAGGCTAGCACAGCTGCAGGCCACTGTACAACCCCACCCAGCAGAGGAACATGGTCTTGGGGCTGGATCTCCTGGGGAGACTGCAGAGCTGCTGTGGGTGCCAGCTGAGTGGGGCAGCTCCAGCCTGTGTTGAGGTAAGTGGCCCGGGCAGGCTCTGCTTCTCTTCTGGCCAGAGCTCCCTATCTGACACCCCACTGGGAGCCTGGGTGATACCAGCAAGAGGATCTCACTGTGTCTTGGGGCTTTATTCAGTGTCGCTCCTGCTCAGGGGCTGGAGAATACCCCCCCACCCCGGTGGAGGCGCTGTGTGGCTGAGCTTAGGGGCCTCTGCCCCTCCACAGCCGCACTGAAACCAGCCAAACCACGAGGGTCAAAGCGGTCCTGGAAGCCTTTGCAATGACACTCTTAGTGAAACCATGGTCCACAAAAATGGGCCGGGACCGGCACACTCAGCCTGAATGGGGGGCTGACTGCAAAAATAAAATATGTAATAAAGCACACACTCTCTTAATATATAGAAAATATGTAAAGGTTACAGTAAAAATCACTCTTCATACCCCAACTGAGATCTCAACTTGAATATGATGAGAAAATCGAATAATGCCAATGCGAAGAGGAGTCAAGTGCTGGAATTATCTGGCCAGGATTCTAAAGAAACCATACTAAAAATACTTCAATAAGCAATTACAAATTCTCTTGAAACAAGATTTTACAATAGAAACTCCTGGGCCAGTGAGCTAGCTCAGTGTTCTAAAGTGCCTGCTTGGGCAAGCTTAGGGAGGTGTAGGGCCCCACGGCTTTATCCCTGGTACCACATGCCATGCCAGCCCTGCCTTCGGGGTGGGCTGAGCTGGCCCCCCAAGGCAACAACAACAGCAACACAACTCTGTGCAAAGAACCCCCAAATATAACCTCTGCACACCTTCTGCAGCCTGACAAGGAGGAAGAGGAAGATGAAGCAAGGCAGAGCCCTGCAGTCATGATGGTTGACTGAGGGTGTCCCACTTGGCTGTGTGAAGGTGATGCATGTTCAATGGAAACAGCTTCAAATTTTAAATGTGGGTCTTTCCTGCAGGCCTGCAGTACACAGCGTACTGCTCTCTTGACCCTGGGCACAGCGTTCTGGAGTCCTGGGCAGGCACATGACAACCACATTTGGACATCGGGTTCTGTGGCCCTGGAGCAGCGCTGTTACACTAGGGTGGGGTGCATGTGGCATGCCTTCCCACTTCCACTTCTGATTTAGAGGTGTATGGAGTGACACCACTGCGAGGGAAGGGTCCCTATATGTTCCTGGTAGAATAGCAACCAAATGACTGTGGGCATCTCGCTGAAGCTGAGGGACAGAAACGTTATAAAGCATGTCTGATGACGGAGCAGAAGTTATAACACTGACACTCCACAGTATTTAAAAACTGGGGTGATAAAGAGATGAAAATGGAAGTGAAATCTCCGCCCTTCGTGGAGGGTGGAAATGCTGATGTCAGGAGACTGTGATGAGTCACATCTGCATGTGGTGCCCAGAGAATCTACTACAAAAGCTGTATAGGTATAGCCAAGACTGCACGGCAAAAGGGGAAATCAGAATACTGAAAAGGCTCAGTTAACCCAAGGAAGGCAAGAAAGACAAACGGAGAAACAAGCAACAGAGAAAATAAAATGAATAATAAAACAAATTTGCACACAGTAGCCCCAAACTGGAAACGGCTGAGACGGCCTTCAGTGGGCAGGTGGTTAAACAGAAGTGGTGTGTCCAGACCCTGGAGTGCCGGTGTGCCTTGGGCCTGTGCTGTCCCCAGAGGCTTACGTGTGCAGAGATGGGCTTTGGCAAGGTAACTGGGTCATGAGGACTACAATCTCACTGGTAGGTTAATCTTTTGATGGGATTATTGGGAGGTGATGGAGTTTAAAAGGTAGGGCCTTGTTGAGGGGAGGGGTCACAATGGTGTGGCCCTGGGACTAAGTCCTGTCCTCAGCGCTTTCCTCTCTGGCTCTTCCCTTGCTCTGCTCCCTGGCTGCTGTGACAAGTATGGCCTTGCTCCTCCATTCCCTTGTGCCCAGAAGTGCTCCTTCCCTCAGGCCCAGGGACAAGGAAGGCATCATTGATTGCAACCTCAGACACAGTGAGCCGGAGAATGTATTTCCCCTTTGGTCTCAGCCACAGAAAGCTGACTCACAGAAAAACTATGCAGCAAAGCAGAGGATCATGCTCGGATACCTAGAGCCACTTGGAAGGCTCTCAGGGCATGACAGTGAGGGAAGAAGCTGTCCCAGAGGTTAGGCACTGTATGATGTCACTTACCTGACATTCTTGAAAAGACAATGCTATGAGAATGAAGAATAGATTAATAGTTGCCAAGGGTTAAGATTTGTAGTTATAAGAGGGCCATGGGGAATTCTTGCCTCGGTAGAACGTTCTGTATTTCAGCCACAGTGGTGGACATGCACGCCTACATGTGATAAAATTATACAGGGCTAGAGGGAAGGGATATTAAAAGAATTAAGGTGTGTTATACACAGGTGTCAACTCCTCATGATGAATGTAATCATTATATACTGCAAACATGTACTAACAAAGATAAAAAGGGAAAAGTTATGTGGAATTAAACACACACTGATGAGTATGAATATTACGGTAAATCCAAATAAGGCTATTGATTATCTTGATGGTCGCTTCCTTCCTTCCTTCCTTCCTTCCTTCCTTCCTTCCTTCCTTCCTTCCTTCCTTCCTTCCTTCCTTCCTTCCTTCTTTCCTTCCTTCCTTCCTCTCTCTCTCTTTCTTTCTTTCTGGAACTGGAGATTGAACTTAGTCCCTTGTGCTTGCCAGGCAAGTGCTTATTCTACCGAGCTAACTATCCAGCCCCTTTTTATTTTTATTTTTTAATTTATGTAGTTGGTACAGAGACTCACCACATAGCTCAGACTCATAGTGATCCTCCTACTTTCAGACTCCCCATTGCTGGGATTATAGGCAGGCATCATCGTTGGCTCAGTGCATCTGGGGGTGAGGCTGGTGCAGCATGCAGAACTGGGGATTGAACCCAAGTCCCTATGCTTGCCAATGCAGGCGCTTAATCCACTGAGCTATCTCACTGGCTCTCGATGGTAGTTTTCTGTGAGTGACGCTATTTCTCCAGAATGTTACATACTGCCACTGGGATAGCTTACAAAGATACTTCTACATGTGAATCTAGAGATTCTCAAAATAAAATATCAAATTGAGTGAAGCCCCCCTCAGTGTAAAGTGACCTGTGTGCTCCTGCACATGAGGCCAGTCTCTGGATCTGTGAGAGCTGCTGTGGTACCCTGGCCTTGCATGAGAACTGCACGAAGAGTAGCAGCATCCTCTTACCAATTGTTGTATATTTTTAATTTTTAAAATCCATTTTTGCAAGGGGCATAGAAAAGTTTTGAATTTTTTAAGACTTTTCTATTGTAGAGTTAGTATCTTCAGAACCACAGTCACGGCGTGTTAAATCACTGTTGGTAGCAGAATAAAGGAATCCTAAAACATCAGCGTTTTAAGGAACTGTTCATCCTCCATAGCACCTGCAAGACAGCATTGCCAGAAGCAATGGATTGGAATTGGGGTTCTTTTCTGATGACTACAAAGCATTTATTAACTGGCTAGTGACCACTAATGACTAGAAGGTTAGGAGATTAGACATATATCACTCTGTATTTCTTTTTTTAATGATACAAACATAAAAGGTTAAGAATTTACCATTGAGTACAACTTTTTTTTTTTTTTTTTTTTTTTTTTGTCTTTTTGAGACAGGGTCTTACTATGCAGTTCAGGCTGGCCTTAAGCTCACTTTGTAGCTCAGGCTGGTCTCGAACTCACAACAGTCCTCCTGCCTCAGCCTCCTGAGTGCTGGGATTACAGGCATGCGCCACCACGCCTGGCTGCCATTGAGTACAACTTTGATTGCACCCAGGAATTTTTAAGTGTCCAATCACAAGCTTTTCTTTGCTACATAGTTTTAGGCTGGCCAGGAATTCACTGTGTGGCCAAGACTAGCCTTCCCAGTGGTGGATTACACTACCATACCAGGTTTTTCTTCACATTTTTATAGTTTTTCCATATCATCTAGATATTGGCAGTATTGCACTAGATCTTGAAAACAGTGTTTCCATATTACATAGCTAGCATGTGGTGTTATGGGTTGTGTCTAATTGTCCCCCAAGCCTAGTGCAGTCATGGAGTTTGTGATCGATTATTGTGGGTGTGGGTGCTGCACCCACGCTGGGGTGAGCGGTCTGCGTTACAGTGTGAGGAGAGGCAAGAGGCTGGCTAGCTGCCTCAGGTGCCACCTCTCCCTCTTCTCTTTGCTTTTGGTGGTAGCCATAACCTGCTGCCCTCTGCCGTGTTGCCACATGCCGCTCTGCCCTGGAGCCAGCTGAGTATGGACTGAAACCTCCACTAACTGTGAGCTAAATAAACCTTTCCTTCCTTCATTTCTGGTGTTGGGTATTTTGTACCCACAACAAGAGAAAAGTGACTAAGACATATGGTGATTACAAGAAAACTAAGAGTGGCCAGGTATGGTGGTACATGCCCATGATCTTAGCATTTTGGGAGGCTGAAGCTGGTGGATTACAAGTTTGAGTTTTCCTTGAGTGGTTTATGGAAAGTCTTCAAAATAAAAAATTAGAAGGGCTGTGTCTTGGTCACTTTCTCATTGCTGGGACAATGACACCCACAAGTTAAAGAAAGGTTTATTTTGGTTCCCAGTTTGTAGAGGTTTCAGTCCCTTGCTGGCTGGCTCCACAGAGGGTGACGTGGCAGCAGGCATCACAGAGGAGAAACAGTCTTTAGCAGGATAGGCAAGAGAGATGTGGAGCCCAGGCTCCACCTGCAGTGAGCCACCTCTTCCCATCAGGCTTCATGGCCCAGCGCCACACCCAGCTACAAATCCATGTGTGGACTAATCCAGTATCACATTCCCATGACCCAGGCAGCTTCCTAAAGACCTAGCTATGGGCACATAAGGCCTTGGGGGGACATCTAGATAGAAACCATAACAGGCTGTGAATGTAATTCACTGTAAAGACCTGGTAAAAAAACAAAAACCCTGACATATTTCATTAGAAAGACAGAAATGATAATCCCACAACCTGAGAGCTATTAATATTTTGATATTTGGTTGTATTTCTATATTTTCTATGCATATAAATAAATGTACATGAATACATATTTTCATGTATTGCTATGGTTTCTACCTAGATGTCTCCCTAAAGCTCATGTGCTCATAGCTGGGGCTTTGGGGAGGAGACTGGGTCATGGGTGTGTGACACTTATCCCTGGATTAGTCCACAGAGGAGTCCATAGCTAAATGTGATGTTCGGTGGTGAACCTAGTGAGAGGAGGTGTCATGGGGTGTGGCCTGGGAGGGTCTCTCTCCCTTCTTCCTCCTTCCATTGGTCTCTGCTTCCTCCCTGTCTGGCCATGGGTCCCTCCTCCCGGCATGCCCTGCTATGTTTCCCTGCCTTTGGGGCCAGCCCACTATGCCCCGGAACCTCCACCAACTGTTCTTCATAGCATAGCGAATTCCGCTGTATGAGCGCACTACAATTCCAGTAGTTGCAGATGACATTTAGGTTGCTTTCAATAGTAAATACTGCTGTCATGGGCATCCTTGTGCTCTCATCTGATTATTGCCTCAGAATAAATTTAGAAAGTTTGAATTTTGGAATTAAAGGACATAGGTAGTTTAGGTTGACAAATACCATCAAATTTTCCTTCAGAAAAGGCACTCACTGCTCCCAGTGGTCTGTGACAGCACGGGCTCTGGCTGCACGACAGGGGTCCTGACCCGCTGCCTGGCAGGACAGCTTTCTTGGGGGAGAGGTGCGCTTTCTGAGGCACTAACACGTTCAGACAGTCGCAGCCTCGCTTTCTCTTCCCTCAAGTGCCTGCAGAGACATCATTTTTAAAGAAATTACAATCGCCTTTCCTACTCATTTTATGCAAAAAGACAGTGTGCGTGTCTCTCCCTCAACACCTTCCTAACATAGTTTGTAGATCAGTACCACCTTCTCACTCCACATGAAGATATGTCAGAATTTAGCAACTGCTGCTGAACTCGGGCTCCTGGGGATGCATGCGGATCTTTCATGTGCATGGTGCTCAACAGTGTTTATTGAGTAAAGAATGACTATTAACATTATCATTCCGTATTGAAACTGGATGTGTTGATGCATGCCTGTAATCCCAGGGCTAAGGAAGCTAGAATCAGGAGGGTCTCTACAAGTCCGAGATGGCGAGACTGTGTACCAAATAAAACAGATCCTTTAAACAAAATAAAAAACAAAAACCATTATCATTATTAAACTTTATTAGGTTGATAGGTGAAAAATGACATCTCACTGTTTTGACTTATGTTTATTAATCCCTTATTAAAAAGAATTATCTTTTGCATATTATTCTTTTTAAAACTAAAGAACATTGTTTTTTGTCTTTTTGAGACAGGGTTTCCCTATGAAGTGCAGGCTGGCCTTGAATTCGCCTTGCAGCCCAGGCTGGTTCCAGCTCCTGTGGTCTTCCTGCCTCAGCCTCTTCCAGAGTGCCTGGATTGCGGGGGGCGCCACTATGCCTGCCTTTTTTTTCATTTTATTCATTTCCTTAGTTTATCTTTCTTTTGAGGGATGAATCCTTTTTATTTTTAATAGTTCTTTCAATATCAATTACCTGTCTTTCACAGATGATAGAAATTATTTCACAAACATTTTTATTTACTTTTTGCTTTACCTTGTATAAATTCTAATTTCCTATTTATTCAAACCACCTCTGTTCTCTTATGTTTTCTTATCATGCCGTCATGTTTGGCTCTCCACACCTCAAGACAATGTGGAAGTCATATTTATTTTACTACTTTTACTATATTCTTACTATTTAATTTTTAATTCATTTAGAATTTGTTTTGCTAAAATGTATGAGATAGAGATTAAATCATAAGTCACTTTTTTTAAACAACATTAATTTACCTTAACAGTGAAAGCAAAAGTATCATATTTTCTCCAACCTAAGAGCTAATTGGAAAATAACCTCTAACATAATTTTCTAGGTTGCCTGGTCTTATTTTTAGGGAAATACAGTAGATAAACTACAAAAATCACAAGTTCATGCTAGGCATGGTGGCATACACCTGGCATCCCAACATGAGGGAAGCAGAGGCAGAAAGAGTGTTGTGAGTTTGAGGCCAGCCTGGGCTAGAAAGTAAGTTCAAGTCCATCTTGTACTATTATAGGCAGCTGAACTAGATAGAAATATTCTAGGCAGTCAGACAGGGCCAGGCTGTCAAGGAAACAAGAAGGAAGACAAGGTGACTTTGCAACTTGGAAGAGACAGACACTCCCATAGGCCACACCTCAAGATAAAAAAAGGAAATGAACACTGTTACATACTTCCCTAGGGATGGGCATCAGGGCTTCGTACTCTAAGTATCAATCACCTTGAAAGAGCACAAATGAGTCACTAATCCAACCCCCACAGGAAGAGACCCTGTCCTGTACTCATGCCACTTGCTGCATACTCACTTCCCCATTTGGTACTGGATTTAATCAATTTTACCTGAGCAATGGTGCTTGTAATCTCATTGGTTGACCATAGTTTTGTCCTACCTCATGTGCACCTAAGCGATTTCCCGTGTTCTCCACCACCTTAGACTCGTCTCACCACATGGTTTTCCTCTATAAAAGTCCCTGGAAAAGACAGCTTCCTGGGGACCACCCGCTCAGGGCCCCCCTCCTGTCTCTTTCTCGGACAGAAGCTTTCTTTCTCCCAATAAATATATTCTGCCCATAACCTCTGTTTGTTCTTAAAATTCATTCTTCAGTTTTAGAGAACACAAACTCATCCCAGGTACCTTTCAGGTTGGGAGATCATTTTTCCCCTGTATAATTCGGGGGTCATCCACCCAAGATAAGTTTTTTCCTGTATCAGTACTACATAGTGAGACCCTGTGTTAGAAGCCCAGTATCATAGATTTAGAAACCTGGGGCTGGGGAGATGGCTCAGCTGAATAAGTGCTTTTCTGGCAAGTGCAAGGGCCTGAGTTCAATCCCTGGTTCTGCAACAAACAAACAAACAAACAAAACCCAACAACAAAACAAAAAAACCCCACCAAGGATCTGAGGTTCTAAAGAAGTTTCTATCCACTCAGTTTCAGGAAGCAGAAGTTGGGGAGTGCTTTTGCCCTGGGTAGATTAGAGAGGGAAGGAGGAAGCAGCTGGCATTTGAGAGCACCCTTCTGACTATCTGTGAGTTGATGCACAGAAGCCATCATGGTGGAGTCTGTATTCACTTGATGACTTTAGCTGTGCAGGAGGGGCTGGACAGTAGAGGGGACTGTCCTATACTGAGGGGGTAGTCATTAACTTCAGTCCTGTCTATTGCTTCCCAAATCTGGTATTTTAAAAAGGAAAAGAAAAAAGAGGAGGCACCCAAAGCCATAGTAAAATATGACTATGGCCAAGAGGGAAGGTGGCCAACAGAAATGGACCCAGAGAGGCCCGGATGTTGGAGAGTTGGGAAGCAGCTGTTACACACATCTGTTAAAAGAGGTGCCAGAGCTGGGCGGTGGTGCACATCAGTGGCCCCAGCGTTCGGGAGGCTGAGGCAGGATGATTGCTGTGAGTTAGAGCCCAGACTGGGCTACAAAGTGAGTTCATCACAATTGTAATATTTTTGTTTTTTAGAACCAGGAATTGAACTGAGAACCTCACTCTTTCCAGGCAGGTGTCGTGCCACCAAACCGTATCCCCAGCCCTTACAAAGTGAGTTCAAGACTAGCCTGAACTACACAGTGAAACCCTGTATCAGAACAACAACAACAACAAAGAGGAGGAAGCGAGGCAGACCGCATGCATAGCTCTGTGAATTATTTCCTCAGAGATACGGAAATTATAATAAAGAACCAAATGCAAGTTGTAGAAATAAAACATTCCTTATCAAAAAATGCAAAATGTATTTGCTGAGCTAGTCAGCAGGCTGGAGACTGCAAAAGGAACTGCCTGCGGAGACGGCCTCCTTCCAGCCTCCTTCAGGCCCCAGGAGCCGCCCTGACTTCTCATGCACACCCACCACGCCTAGGCTCAGTGCAACCTGCTGTGTTTGCATTTAAAGGTGTTTCTGGTGAACAGCGGATGCTTGGGTCTTGCTTCCTTCATTCAGATCTCTGCCTTTTAGTAGGAGGCTTATTGTATTTAGTGTAGCTACAGTTCTCCTTGGTGTGCATACGCATTCTACTTGTTCTCTTTTGTTCTTTTTTATCTTCCTTGTCCTTCTTTTCCTGACTTCTTAGGAAGCCAGTCAAGTATTTTTTTTGGTGCTTTTATGTCTTCTATTGAATTTTTAAATGTAGCTCTTTGATGGTGATTACAATGTGCATTTGTGTAAGGTACCTAGAATGTAATTTCGTTTCCTCCTGTCTTCTTTTGTTTTTCAGTGCTGGGGCTCAAGCCCGAGGCCTTGTGTGGGAGCCCGAGCCTGCTGCCCAGCTGCACCCCAGCCCGCCACCTGTGTCCCGGGGCTTGCGGTCACACATTTCACCTCCACACATGCTGCCAGCCCCGTGAGTGCAGGAGCTATGTTTGCACCAGCCAGTATTCACAACCAGACACGAGCAGAGCTGCCGAGGTGTGCAGAATCCCACACGCTGAGGGGTGCGTCACTCTTCCCTGAGACTTCATCGGGTATCAGTTCTCTTCAAAGTTAAGAGTGCGAAAGATCTTTCAACATTTTCTGAAGGACAGCTCTCCCTGAGATGAATATTCTTTGTATGAAAATTTCTATTTGCTTTCCATTTTAATTTTTTTTCTGGATATAGGTTTCTTGATGTAATCTCTAACAACCAACTCTTTTTACAGAATTGTGGTGTAAAAAGAGGAGAAGGGCCGGGCGTGGTGGCACATGCCTGTAATCCCAGCACTCGGGAGGCTGAGGCAGGAGGATTGTTGTGAGTTCGAGACCAGCCTGAGCCACAAAGTGAGCTTAAGGCCAGCCTGAATTGCATAGTGAGACCCTGTCTCAAAAAAAAAAAAAAAAAAAAAAAAAAAAAAAAGAAACCAGACACAGACGAGTTCACACTGTGAATTTCCATTCATATGCGTTTCCACAGCATGCAAAACTAATCTCAAGTGACAGAAATGAGATTAGCACTGGTTATGTGTGTGTGCTGGGAGGCATCTAGACAGGAGGATAGCATGTGGAGACTTCTGGGGTGATGGGAACACCCTCATTCTTGATGTGGAGTGATCAGGAAATACCTGTGCATTTTGATGTATCAAAATTATGCCTAATATTTTAAAATAGTGCTGTGCAGGAAACATATGTTAGTATTTATTTTCATTGTTATAATACTGCCTTAGTTACTCTTCTCTCATTGCTGGGACAAATACCCAACACCCAAAATGAAGGAAGGAAAGGTTTATTTAGCTCACAGTTTTTGTTTCAGTCCATCCTTGGCTGTCTCCAAGGCAAAATGGCACATGGCAGAGAGCATCAGTTCATGATAGTGGAACAACAACAGTGCAACAAAGAGCAATAGCTAAAGAAAGTCCGTCTCTCTGCCTGTTACATTATATGAGACTCAGGCTCTCTGCCCCAGGCTGGGGGAAGCACTCACACCCATAATCCTAGCAGTACTAAAACCAATAATCCCAGCCTTGCATCACACATAATCCCAGTGGATCATGAGTTAATCACAAATTCCAGAAGTCCCCACCCCATGACTATATGAGGCTTTGGGGGGTAACTAGACACAAACCATAACAAATACTTAAAATTTATATTTTTGCATTGATCTCGGAAATTTTATAGTCTTCAATCTACCAAGCTTCAAAATAAAGTTTCCATTGAATTTATTTTATGTGAAAACTTGTCAGTACACACACATACACATACACACAGCAGCAGACACACATTCTATGTACACGTATATATACACAGACAAATAATTATGGGCCAATTTCACCTGAAAAAATGCTAATCAGTGGAAAATTAAATTTGATAACCCTCTCAGGACTAAATAAGATTTATTCCATGATTACATGGAGGAGACATATATAATTATCTTAAAACACACACGAAAAGGCCGTGCTTGACTTTTCTTGTTTTGTTTTGTGACTTTGGGTATTGACGTTGCCTGGGCCAGCCTGCAGCTCCTGGGCTTGCGTGGTCCCCTGCACTGAGCCTTCCGGGTGGATGGCGCTGCACAGGTGTGTGCCTTCACACCAGCTCCCAGCTGGCCCCGTACTGAGGGAATCCGTTCACCGCATGTCCCTCAGCCACTGAGCAGCATCTGCTGTGCCTGGTACGTGGAAGTGCTCAATAAGTGCAGGCAGGAAGGAGCCAACAGTCCGCCAAAGCAGACAGACCCCACCGCCTGTCTTCCCCTGAGCTTCTCCATGAAGCTGCTCTTGTTTTTTCTTTGAAAAAATTCCTTTAGGAGTAGCCACCCAGGCTTGAAGTCTGGCTTTGGCTCAGGCACCACTGCCAGGGGTTGGCAAGGCTCAGCTCATGTGATCTGCAGGGCCACTTGCAGGTGACCACTGCTCTGTCACTCTGCAGTGGCCACTGGCAGGGGGCAGGTCAAGGAGGAGCACTGTGCAGGGTGAGGCATGTTGCAGTCCCTTTGCTCTGGAGGCAGCCCTACCCCCAAGAGGAGGTGGGGAGAGCCCGCCTGGAGGAGTCTGGGGAGCTCCTGAGTACTTAAGGCACCAAGGCCAGGAAAAGGTGACATTACCGGGCCTGCCTGTGGCTCCCACTATGCCTAGTGGTCTTGGACACATCAGCCTCCGCTGTCCTCACAACCATCTCTGTCAAGTGCAGCTTTTTTGTCCCACCCCAGTTTAGGGGAGAACAGAGGCCCCTGGGGTAGTGATCCCACCACAGCTGGTGGCCACAAGGTGGCCAGAGGCTGTTAGCTTGTGATTTTGTTTGAGGATGTGAGCTATGGCCAACTCGAGATCTGGAGGCCCGGGGATCCCAAAAGTCCCAGGGAAGTGGCTGCCCACCAGCTGGCCTGACCCCCGGCAGTGCTGCCCGGCTCCAGGGCCTGGCTGCCCGGGAGCCAGGATGCAGGTGTCAGGGCAGGTGAATCCACTGCCCACCCGGGCCTTAGGTGCTGCCACGCAACGCCACTAGGAAGAAATCACAGGCTACAGGGACACAGGCTTCTGGCATTGCCCAGGTCTTCAGCGTCCCTCTGAAGCCTGTATGGTATAGTCCACATGTAGGGTGGTGCTATCGGCGGTGGCTTGCAGGAGGGCAGGCTGTTGGGAGGTCTTAGGGCATGGGGGCGTGCTCTCAGAGGAGGTTGGGAGCATGCCCCTCCCTCTCTCTCTTCCCTGCTGGCCATCAGCAGGACAGAGCAGCTCTGTCCCACCTCCCACTCCAACAGGATGTGCTGTCACAGGCCCAAAGGAACAAGTCAGCAACTGGGTCTGAAACCTCCAAGACTGTGAGCCAACACGAATGTTTCCCCTTCATAAACTGATAATCTTAGGTATGCATTATTATGTGTTATAGTGACAGGAAGATGAGTGACGCAGCTTCCACAGCCAGGGAAGTTCTGGCCTCATTTCCACCTTAGCTACTGCCACATGGTGGCTCATGGCTTTGTGGTCTAACAGGTGTCTTCCTGCCTGGTTCTTCATTGATGCTTGAGCATAATGAAACAGCAGGCCCTGGTCCTTCTGGTGCTCTGTAGGTGCTGCCATAAACAATCCCCACAAACACTGTGCTGAGGGTCTTTCTGAGCTCTATGTTTCAGGTCAGGAAACTGAGGTTCAGAGGAATCGGGACCCTGACCAAGGCTGCCTGGCCAAGTTGCTCTGAGATCCCTTTTTGGCACCTGCCTGAAGAGTGGGATGGAGAGGGATAGGCGAGGCCCTGTGGAGAGTACACTGGCTGCCTTGGGTGAGGCAGGGGTTCCCATGCCCTCTGTGCACCACTGCAGTCAGGTGTGATGCTGTGCTGCTCTTCCCAGGCCGTTCCCCTCAGGCTGCTAGGTGGGCAGCTGGGTGTCTAACATACTCATGGCCTGCGGAGGGCCGAGGCTGATGTCCTATCCCTGTGGGCCCTTCTGTACTTTTACCTTTGTTTTCCTCTGCCTGGCTTCCTCTGCTTCGCCCTCCTCCCTGTATCCTCCTGGTGTGGCTCCACCCACCTGGCTCTTTTTGGCCATCAGCTCCGGTACCACTGCCAGGGAAGAAAACTGCTTTTGGGCTCACTGGACATCAGGCTGGGAGCTGTGGCCACAAGCTCCTTAGGACTTCAGCTGCTGCTATGGTTTGGATCTCAGATGCTCCCCAAGGACCTCAGTCTGGGGTGTACCAGGGCGGTAGTGGGCACCATAGGAGATGGTTCCTGGCAGGCATTGTGTCACGGCAACAGCAACCTGCCCGACACAACCACTCTCAGTTGTTAAATTCAACTAATTCCCAATGAGAATGTCACAAAATTTTATGTTAGAATGTTAGTGGATTTAAGCATGGAAATATAGAAGTTGTAATGTCTTTCCTAACAGGCTTTTAGTATTTTGGCAAGTGAATTTTTCTCCTTGAACTTCATTTGCCTTGTCCTGCCTTTGATGAGTTTGTTCTGCACTTTGTAAAAGATTAAACTGCTGTTTAATGACCCGGCAGCTCAACCTTAATGCCCAGCAGGCAGGTCTCCGCTCCCACACACCTCAGGACAGCCTGGGTTTTATGACCTGGACATGGGTGTGTGTGGCAGCTGCTGCCACAGTGGACTTTTACTACTTTTGAGTAAAGAAAACTGGGCCAGCTGATAGTCAACTGTGGACTTGTGGCCAGGACTCTCTCTTAGGTTCTACATTCTGTAGTTCCTGAATACATGCCCAGGTGCTTGGTGCGCTAGTGGTGACTGCACTTGGCTGAAGACTGTGCTTTCTTGAGCTGGCTGAGCATTGCCTTCTGTTCTACTCTCATGACCACTTTTTATTTCACTATTTTGCAAGCCCTCGGACTTACCTGCCATCAAGAGCTTTCCAGCCAAAGCCCTGTTGCCAGGCTGGCATCTTTGCAGGAGAGAGAAGGGCATCTGTCAGAGGCAAGGTGGGGTGAGGTGTGTGTGGCAGACTGTGGAGGGCAGCGTGGAAAGCGGGGCACCCGGAGCTCAGCCTTCTGCCTCAGCTGTCATGGGTGTGTGGCTTCACACATCACGGCGGCCCTGGGACATTCGAAGGGCACCACACACTTACTGTCTCCCTCTACTGATTCAAAATGCGGGCTGACGGCCTTAGAGGACATGCGCGGGTGGCACTGTGGAAGCCAAGCCTCCGGAGGATTTCACATTGGTCAGAGTGTCGGCGGTGATGGGGAACATGATCATGGTGATGCAGCGGTAGTGGCGGTCATGATGGTGACAGTGACCTCAGTGTGGTGGTGCTGGCTGTGGTAATTGTGGTGTTAGAGGAGGTGGTGGTGGTGGTGATGGTGATGGGGTGGGAGGGATGGCAATAGTGACTGTTTGGAGAAAGCTGGGGCAGGGTAGCTGTTCTTTTTTTTTTTTTTTAATTCATCTTTCTTTTCTCCAGTTCCAAAAGTAGCAGCAGATATTTTATAACCACAAGACAGCGAAGATGACAATGAGCAGTGGTCTTCTATGTGCTGTGATGAGGGCTTGCAAAGGGAACATGACAGGACGCATGACTTATAAGATTATTTTATAATAGTCCCCCAAAGAATCAAGTACAAAGAGTGCACACAATCTGTCCGCACACTAAAGACCTGACGAATCCAGCTCTGGGTGTGGATCCCACAGCAATGTCCTGCGTGAGTCCCGCTGAAGACCTAGCGCCCATAACAATGCCCGCATGAGTCCATATGGAGGCCATGATGATGTCTCATGCAAATCTGTTTCATGGATTTGTGCCGGGAAGCCCTACAGGTCAGTGATGGAAGACAGAAAGTCTGTGCCCATGGGAGGAAGGACCCGTGCGGCAGGCTGAGGGATCTCTGCAGGAACCAGGAAGCGATGCTCCCAGTAAGGATCAATTGAGGATGCTCTCCCAAAGTGAGCTGAAGCCGTTCTTAGCGACAGCAATGTTCTGAACTCCTTTGATAGTGAGAACAGCTGCATTCATATCAGGAAAGTCAGCAGCTCCCACCTTCCCCTCCGGTCCTCCTTTTTGTGCTGTTGGCAGCAGTCCTCAGGTGGTTCAGTTCACTGGGTGTCACAAGTTGACCATCAGTTATCAATTCACCATACTATGGGACTCTAATGTGTATATCAGGCTGGCCTTGAACTCCTGCTGGCCGTCTTACCTCAGCCTCCTGAGTGTTGGGATTATAGGCATGTGTCATGATCCCAGTTACCATGGTATAGAGAAGAGCCCGGGACTTAGATGTCTTAGATGAACAACTGAGCCAGTGCCACTTGAAGCTGGCCTTCCAATTTTTTTTCTGAGAAAAATAACTCATGTGTGCTGTAGCCACTGTTGGTTAGCTGGGTCTTCTGTTGCTTGCAGTAAGATATGACACTGTTAGGGGAAATGAAACCTGATGGGAAGTGAGCACCTCCGGCTGCTGTAATAAAGAGGAGCCATGCTTTGAGCAACTTCTCTCCCTCTTCACATGGCCCTGCTTTCATTTCTATTTCCTCTGCATGTGCTTACTGACTTTAGAGCTTCTGTAGTATATCTCATTATCTCAGGTTTCTGGGGACTAATGTCTCATGACTCTTGTTCCTGATGGCTGCCTTCCTTGGTTGTTTTGTAGTTTTGGTGAGCGAGCTCATGTGCACTGGTGATTTATCTGTGAGGTTTCATATGACTGGATTGAAAGGACAGATATGTACTTCTGCTGCCAGACGTCCAGGGAGTGTTATTAGCCTCCAAATACTTTTCATGCTAATTCTTGGTTTGTGTGGTACCCAGTCTGTGAAGCATAAACAATGTGGACCCTAAACCTTCAGTCTTGAACAGAGTGGGCATTGTGTACAGAATTTATGAATTCTCAGAAACAATTTTTCTTTTCCTTCAGACCTTAGGCTCAAGCAGCAAAACAAACAAACTTGGCATGTTGATGTGGAGCACGGTGAGGGAAAGGGAGAGAAGCAGTGGAGGAGGTGGACTCGGGGGCCATGGGCCTTCTAAAGCTTATTAGCTGTGTGGTTTTATCCTGAGCCTGAGGAGAAACCATGAGGAGGGTTAAAAGAGGAATGACTCTTGTCCTAGCCTAGCCTAGCCTACCCTAGCCTAGCCTAGTCTAGCTTACCCTATCCTATCCTACCCTATCCTACCCCATCCTAACCTACCCCATCCCACCCTACCCTTCTCTTTCTGCTGGCTGCTGTAGAAGAGAAGTGAGGTGTGGATAGTAATGAGGCTGGAGCTTGTCTGGTTGTCCTCCAGGTCAAAGAGTGACCTAGACAGGTGTGGGGTATGTCCTCTGGTTGCTGCAACTAGGTAGGGCTTCCACAGGCCAAGCACAGAGGCATGGGTACCTATGGTAGGTCTGCATCTGGGCCAGACCTCACCCAGGCCTCTGCCTATTCTGAGGCTGGTCATGAGCCTGGCCCTTGGTTGGCCTGTAAGGCAAGCCATATAGCATCAGGCAGGCTCACCAGTGGGATCTGGAGTCAAAGCCAGAAAGCAGGGAGAGAAGACTTGAGTGCCATGGCTCACACCCCAGGTGCCACCTGGCTGCCTCTGCCAAGTCGCTGCCTCTTCTTGGAGTCTTAATTGATTCCTCCTAATCACCCTGTGTTACAAGTGAAGCTACAGGAACAAAACAGCTGACAGAATATTCTAGAGACCTGGATGTGGGGATGTAGGGGTGGGAATCTGTAGATGGATCACATCCCTGTCACCAGAGCCTCCTGGACCCCAGATGCAAGGTAGTTGCAAGCTGGGCTTCTCTTGGCCCCCACATGGACACGTTCCCAACTGAACACATGCATGCGTGCACGTGCACCTGCTCCCTGCCCCCGATGTGCCCATTCCCGTGCGTGCCCACCTCATGCCAGGCAGCCCCTGTGCTCTTCCTTGGAGCCCGCTTCCAGCACCTGGCTTGGCCGAGGCAGGGCCGAGGATGTGCAGTGCAGCAGTGAAGAGAGGCTTTCCCTATTTGGACCATGTCCAGGCCCTGTCTGCAGATGCAGCCCCGCAGCACTGCACTTCACGTTGCTGGTGCCCGGCAAGCAACAGCACTGCTCCCACCAGCTGCCAGGGGAGGAGGTGTCCAGGGATGTTGCGTGGGCACAAGCCGGGCCCTGCAGGCCTCTGAGAGGGCTCCTGCCAAGACATTATTTGCAAGGCAGGGGCTGGCGGATCCGGCCTCCAGGGTCTGTGTGGCTGGCTGCCGAGTCCTGGCTGGCCTCCAGCACAGGATGAGCACAGCCCACTCTTCCTGTCCTTGAGCCTGGCGCCTGGCCCCAGCAGGGAGAGGTCTCCTTCAGGCTTGTCCGCACCTTGCTCCTCCATTTCTCCTTTCTTTCCCATCTTAAAATGACTGTTACAATCTTGTGATCAGGCTGGCTATTCACGTGGCTCAGATCGTGAGCTGCAAAGGGCGGAGGTGCCAGGGCTGCCAGGGAAGAGTCCTCATGCCCAGCTTCCTCCTCACCAGCCAGTGTTGTTGATGCTGTATGAGCTTCCAGAGATGTTTCCTACACACTTCTCTGTCTGTTCTCTTTGTTCTTCCTGGGGGTGTTTTCCCTAGTGCAGGCCACTATAGAGAGTGCTTATTAATCTGAGAAGTTCTATCACAGTTCGTGGTGTGCAGGAATGACAATTTATTCAAAAAGTATGTATCTAGCAGTTAAAGCCCCTTGGGGCAGCACCTACTGCATGTCCAGTGCAATGCGTAGGTCTGCAGGAGAGGTTCATGGAAGGGGCTCTCCATGGTATACCTCTTCCACAGATACATGGAAAGGGTTCATGTCTGTGCAGCTGAGGTCCGGCTGGCTACAGAAGATGTGGAGCTCTGCTGGCTAGGCAGGAGATGATATTTTGCCATTCACTTAAGAGCAATTATTGCAAGAATTCTAAAGGCTTTTTTATATCTGATGTTTATGATTTTAACAAATTGCATGTTTAAATGTAAGTCCTCTTGGCCCTCTGCCCCTGTGGCACTGCGCTTGGCCCTGTCCTGTCCACAGCAGGGCCTGGGTGGTGTGCTGAGCTCAGGCAGCTCCATGGCCCCCTACACAGCCTGTACCAGGAGAGCTCCTTCTTGACCATGTACAGATTTCTAATTTGGCCCCCAAGTCTCTCCCCACCAGCCTCATAGGGACCATGTTACTACTTCTTGTCCCTGCAGAGGAAATCAGCCGTCTTCTAGCTCAGCTCCAGGTCTCCTATTTCCCAAAGCAGAAGCAAGGAAGGAAACCTGGGTTTGAGGAACATTTGTGTACCAGGGTGAAGGGAAAACAAAAGTTGAGTTAGTTGTTGGCTCTGGCCAGTGGAGTTGGTATTTATAGCTCAAGTCATAAAGTCTGACACAATTATTGCAAAATGGCAAGAAAAATTGACAGTGAAACTTCTTGGAGGCTACAGCAGGTTAACTAGAACATTCGGACTGCAAATACATACGTCTGTGACTGATCACAAAGTCTGACAAATGAAAAGAAGGGGTTTTTAAACAAATAGTAACAGGTCATTGAGCAACTAAGCAGGAGAGCAGTTTGCAGCCTCAGTCTCCTCTTCATACTGTTCCCCAAAAGCTCACCTCCAGGTGATGTGGACCAAGTGGGAAAGCAGAGCAGGATGGTGGCTGTGTGGGCCCAGAATGACCCCTAGATGTTCATACTTACAGAGGCAAGGCTTTCAGGTGGCCAGATCATGGGGCATCATGGCTAAGTCACCTGACTACAAGAGAAGAGTCGCTGGGGGCCTGTCCTGGAAGGGTGTGTCTCCTGTCCTGGTGATTCCCTCTCCCATCCCTGCCTCTGCCTGTCATAGAGAGCAGCCCTTCCTCCATGTAGTTTCTGCCCAGAGCCTGGTGATCATAAACTGAAACATCTGAAATCGTGAGTCAACAAGCTGCTGGTGACAGGTATTGTGTCTAGCAACAAGAAAGGGACTAGGACAATGGCTTTATGAGACAATATAGGTGAACTCAGAGTTCACTCAGAAACAGCCAGCTTCTGCTCTGTGTGTGTGTGCGCGCGTGCATGAATGGATCTATCACAGGGAGCTGGCTTACACATGGCAGCTGACGAGCTGAGGACTAAGGATGGGCAGCAAGGCTGAAGGCCACTAGGTAGCTGTCAGCAGGGCGTAGCCAGGGGCTGCTGTAGAAAGGCCTTTCAATTAATTGATTAACCCATCCAGGTTGATCTCTTTTTTGATCATGACTTCACATGTAAAACATAGTAATATTAAGCCTTGATGATATTATGATGTGTGGAGCAGATGACCCATACATATCGCTTCGTGGAAGTGCCAACTGGTACAACCATTTGGGAAAACAAGTGGATATTATTTCTGTTTCTACTATTTTCTAAATAATTAAAGTATCCATTCTCATTGATACATGCCCTGTGACCTAGCAGTTCTCTTTACAGGAATATATTCAACAGTTATGTTTTGTCAGGTGGAGGTCTGGGACTCGGGGTTCTCCAAGAGCCCCCGCCTCCCTGAGTCGTCTCTCCACCACAGCAGGAATGCAAGGGGCAGAGTGGGGCTGGCTCAGAACTATAACTTTCTCTATGTGGAATAAGAAACTCAGATAACAAAAGTGAAGGAAAGCAGAAGTTTTATGATAATATTGCAAAAGATAGGGGTGGGGTGGGCTGCCTTCCACACAGCAAGTGTGCTGGATGGAGGGGAGCTTGAGGTGGGATTCTCTGTCTGGCTTCTTTGTCTTGTCTGTACCGACAGGGTAAGATGGTTTTCTAACAACTGTTTCTCTGATTGGTACAGTTAGGGTTGTAGCCCTTGTTTCTGGGCAGAGCTAATGTTTGCAGGAGTGATGGCACACAGCACAGGTATGCGAAGGTCCGCACAGGGCAGACTGCTCCGGGATAGCACATCACGAGTAAGCATGCGGTTTCTCTGTTACGTTCACCAGCAGCTCATGTTCTTCGCTGCCTTTTGATTCCTAACTATCCCCACTGGTGTGTGTAATGGCCACCATTGATTTTGCAGAATAAACTACCCAGGCTCAGGTATTTTTTAAATTTAATTTAATTTTGAAGCAAAAACCAATAGAAAAAAAAGACAAAGACAGGGTAGCATACAACACATATGTTATAAATTTTCAAAACAGGAATAGCTAATTGACAATGGTTGATATCTATTTTTATTGTCAAATATGTTACTCAGATTAACAGATATGGCTATGCAAGATTGGACAAATAATTGAATACTGGCACTTGCTTTCAAGAAATCTTCATTGTTTTACTTGTCTTTTTGTTCTATTTTAAAAAGAGTATATTAATTGATAAGACATTAGAAACTACACATTTAGAAGACTATGATGAGAGGTATTCAACCATGGATTTTGTATTACACATTGCTGTCCTCAATGTAGTTGCTCAGATCACAGATACCAGTATACAGAGTTAGTCGAGGTGAAAATTCTAAACATTAACTGCTATTTTCAAAAAGATTGATGGAAATTATGAGCACAATCATCTCAGCCATCCTGTATACATACTTGCATGTTTTTCACTCCTTCCTTGTTTTTTGTCTTTTTTCCTTTCTTTGTTGTTTAATCCTTAAGTTCAGTTTCTTTCTGTTTTACTATGCTTATTGTACCTTTCAAGTTTTGTTTATTCTTTCAGGTTCTTACATAGCGAGACAATATGATATTTGCACACATGGGTCTAATTTATTTCACTTAGGAGTATAGCCTCTGGTTGCATCCACTTATTTATGAAGGCTTCGAGTTTATCTTTCTTTATAGCTGAGTAGTACTCCATTGTATAAAAATGCCACATCTTTTTCATTCCTCAAGTGATGAACATTTTGGTTGTTTCCAAGATTTGGCTATGACAAATTATGCTGTTACAAACATGGCTGCACGTATATTACTATGGTATAATATTTTCGGTATTTTTTGAAAAATATCCAGAAGGGGAATAGTTGGATTGCATGGTATTTCCAGTCCTACATTTTTGAGGAGTCTCCACACTGATTTCCACAGTGGTTGCACCAGTCTACATTCCCACCAGCAGTGAAGAAGGGTTCCTTTCTCCCCACAGCCTCTCCAGTATTTCTTATTAGTTGCTTTCTTTATGATAGCCGTTCTTTCTGGGGTGAGATAATATCTAAATATTGCTTCAATTTGCATTGTTCAAATGGCCAGTGCTGTGGAACATTTTCATGTATTTATTTGCCATTTGTATTTTTTTCTCTGAGAAGTGTATTCATCTCACACGTCCATTTTTGGATTAGGCCTTTAAACTTTGAGGGCTGAATTTTTTTTAGTTCTTTATATAGTTTAGATAGAAATCCTTTGTCTGAGCCGGGCATGGTGGCACATGCCTGTAATCCCAGCACTCGGGAGGAGGATTGTTATGAGTTCGAGACCAGCCTGAGCTACAAAGTGAGCTTAAGGCCAGCCTGAACTGCATAGTGAGACCCTGTCTCAAGAAAAAAAAAAAAAAAAAAAAAAAAAAAAAAAAAAA
>PVKA01000782.1:124062-175729 GCA_004027165.1 Ctenomys sociabilis | reverse complement strand
GGAAGAAGAAGAAGAGGAAGAGGAAGAGGAAGAGGAAGAAGAAGAAGAAGAAGAAGAAGAAGAAGAAGAAGAAGAAGAAGAAGAAGAAGAAGAAGAAGAAGAAGAAGAAGAAGAAGAAGAAGAAAAGGCAACAACACTATTGGGCATAGCAGTACACACACTGGGAGGCTGAGGCAGGACTGTAAAGTTTGAGCCCAGAATGGGCCAAACAGCAACTTAAGACTATCTCAAAATTTAAAAAGTAAATACATTTTTTAAAAAAGAGAAAAAAAAGACAGATTGAGAGACAGAAAAAGACACACAGGCGGGCTGGAGATATAGCCCAGTGTGACGGCTCTGAATTCAATCCCCAGTACTGGGAGGGGAGGGTAATGTTAAAAAGGAAAAGTTGCAAATACTACATTTGGAAAACATCACAGTAATTACATACTCCATCTTCATCAACAATAAATCATGAAATTATGGTAAGAGACTTCTGAAAGATGTTTTCTGAAGTATAAAGTATGAACTAAGAAAGTTTTGATCCATAATCTGCTTTATCATGACCAAAGCCTGAGTATTTTGTCTTCTGGATCTTCTTTCAACATAATCAGCAGGGCAATACTTCATTATATGCTTTGAGTTTTCCTGGACAAAAAAGATGACTATTTCTGTACCTAATTCATCTCTTTTGCTTGCTGTGCTGTGGGCATGACAACAATTCATTACAACCAATAATTTACATTACTTCCTAGTTGCTAAATCACCACTGATACACATTGATGATTCAGGGGGAAAAGAAAATTAGCACACACCGACATCAGCAAATCAGTCACTGAAGGAAAAACCTGGTGCTTCACTTCCCCTGTAATACACATGTGACTGTAGTTAGCAGTGCATACCTACTGTGCAGAGCTTCCTGACAACCAGAGAAACACACAGCACTCATGGACTTTCACAGCTGCTTGGTGGGAGACTTGTGTTGGAAGGTGAAGGGTATTGTGATAACAAAACTGTAGCAAGTCTGAAAGTTCTGTTAATGACTAATAACAGCATTCTGACATTTAAGCACACAAACCTATGAATGCTTCTGCTCATCTATGAACGCTTCTGCTCAAAGTAAAAAGCTTTAATTTTATGGATGGCTTAGTAAACTTGATTTACCTGTCAGGCTCTAAGTATTGTACTGTTTTCTATTTCAAATACAGTATCTAGCACTAGTAATATGTTCCATCCTTAATGATAATTATTTTTGATGTCTATCATATAATATTTGCATTATTAAATAAGATGTTTCATTCCAAACCCAAATCCACATCTATTCCCCTTTGCTTTTGGGGCAAGCTCTGAATGCCCAGGGATGATGTACGAAATCAAACTATGCAGGCAGAGATGGCCTAAGGCCAATGAGTGAGATCAGGTAGACAGAGAAGATCAAAAGGGCTCCACAGGCAGGAGAGTGAATTCCCAGGTTCTTCTCTCTCAAGATGTGTGGGACCCACACAGAGCAGCAGCTGAGCCCAGGAGGCCCAGGTGAATGCCACCCTGTACCCAGCAAGAGCAGCTCCGTATCGCCAATTCAGCAGTCAACTGGGCACTAAAGTGGAGGCGGGCTAAGTGATGCAGTCACAACTGAGGCTGTTTCCTGTGATTATACTTCAGATCAAGCTGGCTACAGAAAAGTAGCAGTTGTTATAAGCTGTGAAACTTTATTTATTTATTTGCTTATTTATGTATTTATTATTTGCAGAACTGGGGACTAAACTCAGGCCTTTGCACTTGCCAGGGATGCATTTTATCTACTAAGCCATCTCCCTGGCCCTGAAACTTTATTTTTTTAATCTACTCAGAAATACTGCTGATGACAGAGAAGAGGAAATAAATATTCCCACAATTTAAGGATTCTGTCTCAAGCATTCCTCCAATACATACTTATTTCTTTTTGCATTTCTAATCTTAAAAATTCATACAACTCTCCAAGCTCTCTATGGCAGTGAAGGAGAACTTTTCAGAGAGTTCAATGGTAGCTGGCTGAGGCACACATGCCACTCCTCTCTGCTCTCCATATTTTTATTAGAAATACCTGCTCTCCCAAGCTGCAGGTAAAATTAACATCCCAAGAATGCAGGCCATGCTTGTCTGCTGGCTATGTAGCTACACCATGGCTGAACAGCACCCCTAGTTCTGAATTAAAATTTTATTTTGAGAAACAAGACCAAAGGAAAAGGAAACAACACCTGAAAGGGGGGCCCTAACCAGACAGCTTACATTTTCTCAGAAAACACAATTTCTAAGAGTCCATTCTTGACAAATATTTTCTATATTAATACAGAACTTAACAATCAAAAAGAAAAACGAACTACCCATCCATTACCTAAACAAAAGGGAATGAAAAGCCTTTATTTTTATGCTTCATTTTGAGAAATAAAATGTTTAGCTGAAAGAAAATGATAGTTATAGCCATATTAAGCTTTAGAATGGAAAAAATAGCAGCATCACAACCTTCTCAACTTGGACAGCTAACAGAAGTATTATTTTAAAAACTGTTCACTGGAACGTTCAGAATAAGCTCACGATGCCATAGGCTCCACCACCACCATCACTACTTTTTATGACAATAGAACATTAGATTTGAGAGCAGAATGTTCAACTTAAAAATCAAGTATCCCATATTGCATTCTCAACATTTTAACTCATTAAACATCAAGTGCCTAGTACATTAACCTCAAAGAGGAATACCTAAGTGATCTAGACAAGACCCACCTTTAGGGAAAAAAGTTGAATGTCTGACACAAAAAAACACTCAAAGGAAAAGGATCTCCAAATAATATACCATCAAAATCAGAACATTGTTTTGTGAAATTTACAAATAAGTTTTCAAAAAATACTTAAAATAAGGGCTATGTCAACATATGACACACTCAGGTATTATCTGGGACCACATAACAAAAATTAGACAACTTTTCTTGAAAGAACAGTGACTTTTATCTCCATTTTAGCTAAACCTGGCCCTATTTCCATGTATTGATATGTATAGAGATGGCCAAGATTTTATCCCTTCAATTGGCCATAAGCATGCAAATCAGTCCAGCCTTGGTGCTAGGAGTGTCTGTACTCTGAAGCAAAATGATAGGCAGTCACCTGGGTACTGAAGGTGGACTGTTTCCCTGCCCTCATAGCTCTCAGAGAACATGTGTGAGCCAGTGAGCCAAGCAGGATGGAGAGTCATGCTCCATGCTGTCCTCCTGGACTGAGCTAAGATAAGAAGCTATGACTTCCCAGGGCATAAAAATTACATTGGGGCCGGGGAGACAGCTCAGCGGAATAAGCGCTTCCCTGGCAAGCACAAGGGCCTGAGTTCAATCCCTGCTGAAGCGTGGACCCCAAAACATTAGACACTGTCTCAAACTATGTTATACAGATTACTCTCTGCTATCTTTCCCTCTGCATATTGCAGAGGTAAGTGCAGGCCTCCTACCTAGCCCAGCTCACAGTGCTCATGTACTTTCCACCATTCTCACAGTCACTCATCCCTCAAGGTGTCTACACAAAATAATAAAACCTGGTTTGGACCTAAGTCAAAGTCCAGTTAATCATCATACTAGTTGGATTTAGAACTCCCTTGGCTCTCCACAACCATAAATATGCATTAGTGTCTTTAAAATTCTTGTCATGCATTACACTGGAAGTGGTAGATTGGAATTAGTTTGCTAGAATTCCAGTAATAATCCAATCACCTTCACCTTCCAAATGTCCTGGCTTTCAGAGGACATCTGGATATAAACTGTCATAGTATGAAACCTATCACTAAAAGCCTGTTTCAAAGTGGATGTAGGCCTCCTTTCTACCCAACCCCAACCTTCCAAGGCTAGGGGACACAAGCACAACAGCCTCTTGGGTGCAAATGGTACTGTGTGAAGCCCTCAGTGGGCTGAAAAGGGATAAGTGCTCCTTCCAGTGGAAGTGAGGGTCGCCTATCAGTCACAGGCCATTAACACCCATGAAAGTGCCCACCCTCTCACCACAGGCAGTCTAGCAACAGAAAATGCTCACACACAAAGGAACTGATGCAACAGCTAATCTATCTGAGGAAAATGGAAGCTACGTCTTTCAACTGTCAGGGAAAAGTGTTACACATATGGAAAAACACACAAAACACTCGTGTGTCAAAATGGAACTTAGGATTCGACCCAGAGCCCAGGCCCGGTGTGAGTGAGACTGCCAGGGCCCACTGGATCTTCATTCGAGCCAGCACCCAGGCCCAGCATGTGTGTAGAACTTCCTCCATCAGACAGGACTGGCGTGAAACCCTGCAGCAGAACTTCCTGCAGAGAGGCTTGAGGCAAGACCCACCAAGCTGATCCACGAGCACAGCATCTTGCTAGAGTGGCACAGGGGTTCACCTCCAAAGGCTGCACAAATAAAAAGTGGAGCACAGCAGCCAAACCCAAGCCATACCCACTTAGATGGGTCTGAACTTGGAAGATCAAGGTAATAACACTATCAAAGCTCTACACCAAAGCTCAGAAGACAATGATATACAAAATGACAAGAAGGAACAAAAATCAGTCTCAGGCCCTGAGTCCACCCAGTATAAATGCAGGAGACAATAGCATAGAAGAAACTGGAAATCACACACCTGAAATCTCTGAAATAATAGCATCTGAAGTAAAGAAACAACTGAAGAAAAGTATAGAGGAAATCAGATCAGAAATAATTTCTGAAATAAAAAAAGAAATGATAACTATAATGAAAGTACTATGTGCTTCTAAAGAAGACACTGCTAAAAAAAATAGAAAAATGATGGAATCCTTGAATGAGCAATATAGGAAAGAAATAGAATGCATGAATCTGATTCAAAGTGCTATATAGGAAATTAAAACCTCAAACAAAACAGATATTTATCCTATGTGATGAGGCCTTTTCTAGCTTAAAGTGCTAAAAAAAAGTCACCACTTCTGCCTAAGAGATTGAATATTTTTATATAATTCAGTGTCCCATACGGAAAAAAAAACAACAAAATACAAACATAGTATCAGCTGCTATGCAACAGTAAGACTGATGTCATGAATTCAATGAAGAAGAAAGATCAGTAAAAATGCATCTTTTCATACTTTCTATACTTAATTTCCAGAATAAATTATAATCCAATCAGAAACTGGCTGAACAGCTAGGTATTACCTTAAAACACTCTCAGTTACATTCTTCTATTCCTGGCCAGAGGAGGGATATGATATAAACTACCAACATTGAAAATTAACAACTTCGTGGGTATGTGACTAATCTGCACTGAAAACGTAAATGGCAAATTCAACACAGAAAGCATAAACATGTATAAAACTTTGTGAGCAAGACCTGTTAAGATTGCTACCACTGTTAAATACTGAACAAGTTTCTCAGGGCTTGTCTTCAGTCAACGCTATTTCTCTTCCTGCCGACTGGCTAACCCTGGTAAAACTGAGTACTTCTCAGTAAAAACCAAAATAAAGAAAAAAATTAGTATCACAAACAAGAATTTTTAAAGACCTTGTAACAGTTGAATGTAGCTACTGTAAAAGCGTGAAATCAGCCAGTATTTTTAATTGGTCAGATTTTCCAAACACCTGGCCCCAAGCAGTTATTTTAGTATATGCTAGCCACATTTTTATACAACTCACAAAGCAAATCAGGGCAGCAGTTAAAAAGGGGCTGAAGGTTTTATCATATTTCACACTCAGCTTAAGACTGTCAGTCATTACAAAAACATAAAAATGTAATATTCTAGAAGTAATACAGAGACACTTAAGTAGTTATTGTAAATGGATATGCTGAATCACAAATCCTATTTCCTTAAGTTTTAAAATCAGAAATAGTTCCTGTCAGTCAAGGGAAACTAAGTTGTGAACGATGACAATTAAGACTGCAAGATCCTAGGAGTATAGCGCACATGAGATCATGGATCCAAATCTCAGAACAAAACCAGAGGAGAGGAGAGGATCATGGAGGAGGAAGAGAGGCCTTGCTCACAACAGCGGCAAGACACCAACTTGGCTCAGAGCTCAGGTCTAGGGGGCAGGGCATGCTCCTGTGCTCAGCTTCCACATTTCACTTCCAGTGCAGTACAACAGCTGTCACTCACTCAGGCAGGACCTTCCTGGGGGAGGACATGAACAGCAGAAGGCAAAGGCTTTCCTGCTGTTCACCCCTGACTCTCCCACTGTGGTACAGAACAGACACACAAATATTTGTTGGATATTCATTTTGTAGATATTGAATGAAACACACCCACACCCACCCACACGCATACACATACACACACAAGAGTTTATCTCTCCTTTAGATAAATTCCACACAGGCTAGGACTGGATGGCTACATGTATACTCAGGACTCCTGTCATACAGTACCACTATTGCACAGCAGCCATGTAATACTCACCTGTTGAACAACAAATGCACAAACAGTTCATGTACATCTCTTTAAAACCCTTTGCAGGTTGTTTCATCTAAGTATGAAACACGGATATGATCATCTTCTGTAAGTTGCTCAGACTTGTTTTAAAAACTTTTACTATTATCATCAAGGTTAAACATTCATTCTGTTTTAACATTTTCGATACCTAAGGCACATGAACAATCATAAGGAAGTGAAGTGATCAAACCCAGCCTCCAATAATTCTCCATATCCTCATTATAGTCAGGCATAAACAGGCCCAAGGCTAATATTATTAAGATACACACATGGAAACAGCCACTTCTCCAAATTATACAGTGAGAAATAGTACCAAATGACAGTGCCTTGGCCTAAGTTAAACAACAATAGGGTATTTAAAAAAAAACTTTTTCTAAAACAAAAATGAGCAGCACTATATAACTATGAGAATGGCTCAAATCCAAAACACTGACACACCCACTGCTGGGGAGGATGAAGGCCAACTGGCTCTCAAGGCTGCTGGGAACATCCAGCGGTACAGTTGTAGTGGAGGACAGTTTCTAAGCTACTCCACCATCACACTTCCATATATTTACTCAGTGGTTTTAAAGATTTACATCCACATAAAAACTTGCATGGGAATGTTTATAGGCACTTTTAAAATACATGTCAAAAGCTGGAAATGATCAAGATGTCACCCAACAGGTAAACAGATCTATGATCTATGCTTATCATGAATATTACTCAGTTATTTTTTTTAAAAAGCAGTGATATGTCAAACTACAAAAAAGGATGGACAAAAATAAATGCATATTCCTAAGTGATACAAACCAGACTGAAAAAGCTATATATTATATGATTCCAAGAATATGACACTCTAGAAAAGGTTAAATGTAGAGATAGGAAGACAAGCAGTGCTTTCCAGTAAGGGTCTTGGAGAATACTGAATGCACAGACTTTTAGTACAATGAAACTGTTCTGTACAAAGGCATTTATGATAGCAGATCTGTCAAAACCCATAAAACTGTATAGTACTAAGTGAATCCTAATGTATACATGTTTAAAAAGTCACATTTAAGTGGTCGGGGGATTTCAGGATAGAACACAGATTTTAATAAAACAATCTCCTTGTAGTACAAATGTATGGAACAGCCTCCCCAGAGGAAGTAGGGGAGAAGTTGGCAACACAAGTACCTCTGTAAGCAAAGGCTGAAAAACTAAAGGCAAATGAAACTCAACATACCACCTTACCCAGGGTGATTGAAGTTGTTTCCCACAGGGATATATGAAGACAATTCCAAAACCACTAAACATATATAATGGAATCAAAAGCTTATGCAGATGGTCCACAGATGATGAGAGCCAGGCTTCTTCCTGCTGAGACGGGAAGTTGGCAATGAAGCAAAGGGACGAGGCAGGGATGATCCATGTGGCAGAGATCAGTGTTAAGAGAGAACAGTACATGGATGTACCCTCAGTACAGGTATATGTCAGTACTGACTAATGGGTATTTTATGCTATATTACTGGCTTATTTTGTGGCTAAAATTCTTCCAGTTTTGGCATTTTGGAGCTCTTTCAGCTTTTTAACACTTTCTTACTTTCTGATACTTAAGATGTTCTAGGTTTTTTTTTTTATATATATATATAGTTCATGCCATTCTAGGAAGAGTCACCAATTTCTTAAAGAAGTGCTACCTTTTTCTATTGGAGGATGGTATTAGAAATCAAGATAAAGGGGGCTGGGGAGATGGCTCAGTAGAATAAGCACTTCCCTGGCAAGCACAAGGGCCTGAGTTCAATCCCTGGTCCTGCCAGAAAAAAAAAAAAAAAAAAAAAAGAAAAAGAAATCAAGGTATGAGTGGTGGGCATGCCTGCTGGGATAGTGTTTGTTTGTTCCTAGGCCCTCAGAGGGCAGACCACAGAAATATGTCTGCATGAACCCATGTGACTGTTGTGCCGCCCAGCATCCTGGTGCAGGTTGCACAGTGCTTTGCCCTGGGCCTTTGAACACCCCATTTCCTCTGACCAAACTACCCAAAATGGTCCTTTCCCTGATTAAAAAAAAAAGTCTCACCTCTCCCTTTCTCCTCTGTCCAGTCCCATGTCCTCGCCACCCCCACCCGTCTCTGTACACTGAAGGGCCCTGCTCCTCCATTACACTGTCCCCTTCTCACACTGTGTTTCTTCGCAGGACTGAGTGCCACTCTGTTCCTCATTTCCTGGCATCTCCACAGAGTAACGAATGCATAAGGACAGGATGGTAAGAACAGAGCTTTTCTGCGCTCACTTCACCTCCCTGCCCAGAGAGCAGGCATGACACACAGTAGGCAGAGTGCTAAATATATTAACCATTTAAAAAGGAAAAAAATCTAACTTTGCCTGCATCAGCTAGGATGTGTTCATCTATCCTACTCTAACAAAATACCAGAAATCTAAATTATTATAATATCCATTTATAAGCACATAAGAAGCCAACTGGCCCCCCTCTGGTAGTGGGGCCAGAACTGTATTCATCTTGTTGCCTTTAATAAACTACAATATTACAAATAAATTAAAATCTTATGTCTTTATAATCAGCATTCCTGTCACAGGAAAATAAATATGATAGGTACCTTAATAAGCATGAAGAAAAAGCAGTACTTATGATAGGGAGATTAAAAACACAATAAAAGACCAGTGAGATAGCTCAGTGGCACAGCGCCTGCCTGGCAAGCACAGGGCTCTGACTGATTTCCAGTACTGATTCCCAGAAAAAAAAAGAAGAAGGAAAAATGTTTAAAGATAAGTGCCAGACTTCTAAGAAAATAACTACATTCATTTATCCTCACAAGAGATTACTGAGAAAAACACCACAGGGTTAACCCTGATGATATCAGCAAGCAGGCTGGTGTTAAACTGCTGAGCAAATGCTCCAATACTCTTGTTAGCCAGGAAAAAGTTTTGCTGTAAATGTACCATTACCAATTTTTTACAGTCATAACATGGTACATTATAAGCTTGCTCAAATGATAATCTCTTCATGAATAGGGTTAGAAGTCTTCAGGCCTCTCAAACAAAGGCCTTTCTGTCTCAGATTTCCTAGAAGTCAACAAGCTACAAATCACATCCTGTACAATACCCACTTAGTAGTTACAGAGGATCCAGTCTTCTACTGTTCTGCCCACTTTCCCAGGGCACAGAGCAGCTCCCAGGGGCCGGAAGGCAACATCCTTTCTGTATCTAATTAGATCAGCTCTGGATTCTAACTGATTTTTATTTTGAAAAAAATTAGATTTATGGAAGAGTTGTGAACACACTAAAGACAACCCCACACATGCTGCTTCCCCCCTTCTGCCCTCGTATTAACATTTCTTCCAATTCAGGACCCCATGCTGCCTTGAGTCTCCTCCTTTCTGAACTCTCAGTCTTCTCTTGCTTTTCTTTTCTGTTTTTTTTGAGGGGGAGGGAGGGGTGCAGGACCAAGGACTGAACTCAGACCCTTGTGCTTGCTAGGGAAATGCTTATTCTACTGAGCCATCTCCCCGGTCCCTCCCTTGCTTTTCCTGGCCTTGACATTTGGAAATACCACCAGCCCTCACACTGGGTTTGTTTTACATTTTGTGCTACTTAGCACTGAGTTACAGGTGATCACTGCATGTCCCTCTCACCCATCCATCACACTAAGAGGCACAGGAGGGAATGTCACACAATGCTGCGAAGCAAGGTGGTGACAGACAGTCCCCCACTTCTTCCCCTTTCCTGGGAACTGGGTCACCAAGACCTGCCCTAAGACAAGAGAGAGGAAATTAAATTCCACTTTCAGAGGGAAGTTTAATCTACACCAGTTATACAAAGCACTACAGTATTTCACACTTTACAACCATTTTTTAAAAAACTATAATTGATTTGATACATAAACTGTAATTTCAATTCTTGGTGAGCTTCAAATGTGAGTCTCAAGGATTAACAAGCAGACCCCATAAAGGGACATTTGCAAAACCATCAAGCACAGAAACAACAGTATATTTAGAAATATCATTTCGTTTTAGTAGTAGAGTATTAATTTAATATCTAGCCAAAACTTCTTTGTTTCCATCATCTCATCTGACAGCTTCTTCCCACGTTGCTCCTCCAAGGTTACTGCTGACCCCTCACCCTTATTCACTTGGTTATGTACTCACTGTTACTACCACAACTTAAAAGGGGGAAAAAACAGACTATATATATAAAATTAAACCTACTAAACACGATAGCATTTGTGTGCCAACACTGGCTTCTCTTAACCTAATTATAAAATGAGTTCCTGCAAAGACCAAAGTCAAACTGCTTGTCTCCTCCTCTCTGCTGCTCAGGATGGGGGTTAAGTGGATGTCAACTAACACATGTAACTTCTACCCAATTCCAAGAATATCACTGCATCATAAGAAATGTTTGGCAGTATAAATGGCAATGATAGTTCTTAAACATCAGCAGGTACAGAAATCATCAGAGAGGCAGGGCAGATCATGAGACTTCACATGCAAAGATTCTGGGTCTAGGTTTGGGAACAAAGAATTTGCTTATCAGAAAGCATGCCAAGTGATTCTCTTGCAAATGTTTTAGCTTTGAGAAACTCCAACCCATGAATAACTCCAACCTGGTGTAAGATTCATGAGCAACTATAATTATAGAAATACACATGTCCAAATGCCTATGTCACCCAACTTTGAGAAACACCAACTTACAGCATACTTGTGAGCTTTAGACAACTTTACCTCTTGTGTTCCTATTCTGGGCAGCATGCTTTTGCCCATAATATCACCACTGTCATCAAAGTTCGCTCTCATTTCCTCACTTAAATATTGGAATTAAAATCTTCAAAAATCTCTGCTGTTGTTATCCTCAGATCTCTAAACTGAAGATACTATCATGATTTTGTTCAGAACAGTATAGAAATCCAACTATCTGTGGAGAACAGGACGACTGCAGTCATCAAAGTCCCAAATCAATCCAGCTCCACTGATGCTGTCCCAGGGCATTCCCACTCTTCCTGTCTAGCTTGCAATATTTTGCCCTGTTTGCCACTGGTTTATTAACTGATGTATATTTTTAAAGATGGATTTTTTAGTTCTACTACAACAATTGGGATTATGGCATTTGTAATCTCAGTCTTTTCAAGTACCTGGGAAATGGTATTGGGCTGTATCTTAAGTTGAGAAGTTTATATCAACTCTCACCTCCTGATAATGTGCTTCAGAGGCTTTTTCTTGTTGGCTAAATATAACAGATAAGTTACATGTTCCTAGAGATGACCTTCCAATAAGCACAGTGATTAATAAAGCCTAGACTACCTTTAAGGGGTTCCTACTGAACTTGGACATTATGAAGAACTTTCGCCTCACTCCCAGCTACAGTATACTGATACACTAACCAATGAAGATGCCTATGTACTTCTCTAAGGCTTTATTTTAACAGTAAATTAATTACAGATACAAAGCAAATAACGTTTCCATTTTTGGTAAACTGTGACATGTTCTATCAAAATAGAACTTCTTGTAGACTGCCAAAGTAAGAGCAAGGATTTCAAGACCACAATGCTACTATAAATCACCATGAATATGTATGCACACAGGTCAAAATCAATACATTCTTAGGAGTGTATTCTTGGCATTTGTATTTCAGAAATACTTTGCTCTGCATTATCTCAATTAATCCTTGAAACCATTCTATTATGTAGACAATTTCTACTCTTATCCCAGTTAGGTAATATACTGCCCAAGACCACAGAGCTAGTGAGGACTGAAGCTTGAATTCCAGCCCTGCTGGTCCCCAAACACATGCCTGCACCACCCCTGTGCCATGGCTCGTCCTCAGCCATGCCCCCACACCCACTCACACCAGTCACCCTGCTGCATCTTAAAATGCCATGCTCTTCTTTGTTGTCTCTTCACACTTCAGCTTAGGTCCACCAGGATAGACAACAGCAGGGAACACTTACTAAAAACAAAAACAAAACTTAAAACACTGATTTTAGCCAGATGTGGTAGCACATGACTGTAACCCGAACACTCAGCAGGAGGCTCATAGCAAACTCAAGACCAGTTTGGGCCAGAGAGTGAGTGCAAGGTCAACCTGAGCTACATACCAATAGCCTCTCTCAAAAAAAAAAAAAGGCATTAACACTGAACTTTGTAGCTCTTAATGTACCTTATTCCAAACCCATGTTTTCCTGTTCGGTCCCAGCTTTAAAAACCAAAAGTCTACATTTAAAGGAAAATGAGCAGCTTGCAGGGGTCAGAGAGGGACTGGCACCCTTCAATGCTCCCATTCAAAGATAACCATCATTATCTGACCCGTCCGACGGGCTTACCCCCATGCAAGCCGTCTCTATTGACCTAACTCAGGGCTCTCTCACTCCGGTCTCTAGTAGGTCCTGCATATATATAGGCCATGTATATATTTGCCTATAAAAGGGCTGAGAAAACCCTAAGTGCTCGTCTCGTGCTGATCCTGGGACTCTACGCAAGCAGGAAATCAGGACCAAAGGGAAGACAACTCCTTAGCAAAGTGGGAGATTTCTTATCTCTAAGCATTAAAGGAGATCTCTGTCCAATCATCAGCTAAGGAGAGACTTCAGTGGCGCACAAAAAGAATATACAGACTACAGAATTAGTTTTGAAAAGCCAGTAAGCAAACACCAACACCACAATGGGGAAAAGAGAGAATATTATTTCCACAGATATTTTAAAATAATAATAAATGCCCAGTTTCCAACAGAAACAATCATGAGTCATGCGAAGAAACAAAAAAGTATGGCTCATACTCTGTGATACTTGTACTTTCAACTGTTGTGAGCACATATCACTGATTCCTCAATAATACCGAAGTCCACGAGGGAGAAAAAACTCCTTCAATCCCTCTTTCCTACCAGTTCAGAACACAGTTTGGGGCCATTAATGGGCCCTCGTTTACTGCTTCACTCCAGAGCTTCACAACTACGTATCTTGATATGCAGGTACACTGTGAACACATCCCAGGGGTGTCCACTCATCCCTTCAGGCTGAAGATGGGGTGCAGCAGTTAGGTGCTGGGACAGCAGGAGCCCTTGGAGGCCGCGCTCAGAGTTCTAAGTACCATGATGTAAAAAAGGCTGTGAGGAGTTAAGTGACTGATTAGATAGGCTGCTAAAAAGAAAATAGCCTAATGTCCGTAAAAAAGATAAAGCTTTTTACATGTGAAGTGAAAAATCTCCCAAACATCCTAAGTAAAAAGCAGCAAGATGTAGACTACGCTTAACAAGCTACCATTCGATATAAGAGGGAAGATACACACACTCTGTGTCTTGCACTTAACCCTATGACAAAGCTAAGAAAGAATGCACCATGGTGCCTGATTTCTAGGGGAATCCAGGTGTGAGAGAGAGATGGAGGGACTTATCCTTAAATACCCTCAGTATTTTAAAATTTTAAATCCTATGACAGCATTAACTGTCAAAGACAATAACTTTCAAAAACTTGTTAGATTCATCTCTGCCTGTCTCCAAATTTCAGTAAATAATGTTGATTTTCTACCACAGATGCCTTTGTTACTAGGCAAGGGCAGTATTAAAATAAAGATCTGACTGTTATTATCTAATTGTGTTCAGTTTATGAAAATCGATTAAGATATGCACATACAATCTATATTTTTCCAGATATGTATATATGTTAACTGAAAAATAAAATGAATAAGTTACTTAGGCCAATTTTCACTTTTATTAAAAGAATAGTGTACTTTATATATTTACCTAACCAAAACAAAGTATCTTTTCAATTTTTTCAAGAAAATCTCAAATAACTTGAGTTAATGTCATTCCTGCCCTACACCATGACATGGGAGAATCAGGCCTGACCAGCTTCTTTTACCTTTTCCAGAACAGTATACTGTCACCATATATATATGTGTGTGTGTGTATGTATTCCCCCTCCTCCCCCGGTACTAGGGATCAAACTCACAATCTTGGGCTTACCAGGCAGAAGCTTAGGTAGCTGAGCTATCTCCCTGGCCCCCAAGAACAGTATACTGTACAGCTAACAAGCCCACTCTATTCCTCTGCTGTAAGTTTTGTGAGTTTAAAATTATTTCCAAATAGTTTTTAAAGCCATTTATTAATAAACAATCACCAGTAATAATCAAACATGCTCAGAAATGAATTCGTTTTGATTTTGATGGCTTGCCTCACAAGTTATTTAATTATATGAAAATTATCCAAGGCATTATTTCTATTCGCAAGGGGGAAAAAAAAATTGCACCTCTGGCTAGTGTACAATAAAGCAAAATGAGCACCTTCCAGGATCCAAAGCTCAACATAACTGTCTTTACCAAAGACTACCTCAATTAACTCTTACAAGGTGAGACTTAATGGAGAAAGTAGATTTACCAGAAGAGCCTCAGCCACAGGGTTAATCTCATCTGAGTGATGCTAAATCTGAATACGTGAGAAGCTCTTAAAGGTTTACCAAAAAAGAGGATGCAGGGGCCAGAGTTTGAAATAAAATGTATGTCATTTTTTAAATTGAGAATGAAGAACTACATGTAAAGGAAAAGTTTTAAACATAGAGAAACAGGAGAAATCTTTGTGACTTAAGGAAGGGAAGAATGTCTTAAGATTCTAAAAAGTATACACCATCCAACTTGTATATAATAAAAGTACACAATGAAGGTAAAAAGACAAGCCATAGTCTGAGAGAAGAAAACTCTGTCCAAAAAAAGGCATTCCAATAAAACCGTAAGAAAGCCAACATTCCAATAGAAATGTGGGCCAAGACTATGAAGAGGCAACTCATGGAAGGGAAGAGAGGAAAAAAAAAAAAAAAACAACACCAGACTGCTGGTGGGAGGATCATCTGGCACAAGAGCATGGGAAACCAAGCCAGCAGAATCTAGCAAAAGCTGTGTCACCATTAGGCATTTAAAGAACTGCAAAGCAGCAGGAAAGCCCTGACAGACTGCACACACTTCTCAGAGATCTCCTGACTGCTGCTGTCTCTAACCCAGCTCCCAAGGGAGGAGGTAGAGAAACACCCAGAGAAGGCTTACTCATCAGATAGGTACCTTTAGCTAGTAAGGTCATTCACAAGAGCACGAAGTTTAAAAGAGGCAGCTCAAAAAAGAAAAAAGAGCCAGGTGTGGTGGCACAGGCTTGTAATCCCAGCACTAGGGAGGCTGAAGCAGGAGGATTGCTGGGAGTTTGAGATCAGCCTGAGCTACAAAATGAGCTTAAGGCCAACCTGAACTGCATAGTGAGACCTTGTCTCAAAAAGACAAAAAAAAAAAAAAAAAAAGAGGCAGCTCCAAGGATCCAGAGAGGATGATTCCAAAAAGTACTCTGCATAGAGTATTAGAAACCCTTTTAGGTTGCAACTTAGTGGGCAAGCTAGCCCATAATCAGTGTCCCCACAGCCCAGGACATCTTTCCAGGTGTTAGCATGTCACTGACACCAGACTAAAGGTCTTGATCTAACTCTTGACTCTGGCTTTCCCAGAGGCCCTAAAAGAACTAATATGACTATACTAAGGCACCCATTTTTTTTAAACTCACTCAAAAGTAGGCTGGTCCTCTGCAATTCCAGTAAGAAAGCTCATTTTTCAGGGATAGAAGGCAGGAGAAAGTGTTCCAAAATGAACAGAGCATTACATATTTTGGCCACAATGAAATTTGTTAAGGTTGTAACTACTTAATTAAAGATGGGGAAATTATGGAAATATTGTCAAATGTATTCTGTTTAACATGGTACAAAATCCTTAATCAGCTTTTGCTGCTGCAAAATGCCATGAGAAAAGGGATCCCCTATGCTCAGTGCATGATCATGTACACTGCAGAGGGATAAGAAAGGAGTGCAAGGTGCACAGAAATTGAATTTTTCACTCAGATCACATTTAGGATTTAAAGATCATCTTCATGAATTCATAATTAAAATCACATGAAGGCCATTCCTTATATGCTTGAAAATATCCATGACCTTCAAAGTTCAAACACAAGAAATAGAATGATCAGAAGACATTTAAAAGCCTGGTGGAAAGGCAAGTACAGGCAATTATACTGTTTCCTCACTCAAATATTTGGAAAAGTAACTCGGTGAAAAAGCATTCAAAGAAGAAAGTGCATTCTTTCTCTTGGGCAAAAAGCCTAGTAATTCACTCTGCTCTTTGCAACTCCAGTAGTTTATCAATCTAAACACAACCTAAAGAATTTTCTTCCCTCTCTCACTGTACCCTGAAACTGGAGACAGGAGATAAATGCCTGCCAGCATAAAAGCAGACAAAAGTCAAAAGCTAACTCATATCCTCTAAAACTATTTAAAGACAAATGTCTACAACTAGACTTCCTTTAAAAGGTTTCTTGTGTCAAGACAACTCAGAAACTACCTACTAACTAGACTGAAAGGAACCATTGTGCTGTAAATTATCTAAAAGGTCAAAGTAAATAATTTATTCATTTATTTATTTTTGGTGCTACAGATTAAACCAAAGTCCTCTAGGCACACGTTCAGCCACTGTGCAACAGCCCCAACCCACAAGACCCAAACTAAACTCAAAGCCATCTTCACATCACTGTTGTATAAATTCATGACATTGTCCTATTAATCAGTTTTGAAACTGTCTCATTGTTGTTTCTCAATAAAATTAATAAAAAAATTTCATGACATGTACATTTCTTTTCTAAGTAGGTCATCATAATCAGATGAAAGTAGTCAGGCCTCTGGGATACCAGGAACAGAACATACTATAGCCTTAGAATTTTATCTATGGACAGCTGCCATGACAAAAACAGCAAGCTCCTGGCAAGCCCACAAAACCTGACCTGACGCTCAATGGAACAGAACAGAAGACCAGAAACAACTCCAAGTGACAAGGGCTTTCACTTGAAGAAAGATAGTGCTAGAAAAACTCACTTTTCACAGGCAGAAAATAGAACCATCTCTCACCATGCACTAAAGTCAAAATGGATCAAAGATCTAAATATGAAAACAGAAACACTTTGTCTGTTGGAAGACAGAATAGGTAAAACTCTAGAAGAAATAGGTGTAGGCAAAGACTTTATGAACAAAACCCAGTCACACAGGAAATGCTACAAAGAATCAACACCTGAGATCACATCAAATTAAAAGGCTATGCACAGCCAAAGAGGCCATCAACAGAAGGGAAAAATTCTACCTGCTACCACTCAAAGGACTAACATCCAGAATGTACAAAAAACTAACAACAACAACAAAAAAATCAGACCCTTCAAACTTAAAAGCCCTAAAATGGGTATCTGAAATAAATATTTCTTAGATAAAGAAGTACGAACAGCAAATAAATATATGCAAAAATGATCATTATTGGTTATTCAAGAAATAAAATTAACACTGAGATTCCATCTCACTACAGAAAGAATGGCTATCAAAAAATCAACCAATAACTAACGTTGGCGGGGTAAAAAGAAACTTTTCTCCATTGCTGATGAGAGTATAAACTCATACAACCACCATAAAAAGCAGTACAGAGAGTCTTCAAAAAAGTAAAACTAGAGGTTACATTTGATCCAGCTATTCCTCTTCTAAGAATCTTCCCCAAAGAGTTAAAAGCATCATACCACAGTGATACATGCATATCCATGTTTATAGCAGCACAATTTATAATTGCTAAATCTTGGAAACAGCCCACCTGCCCATCAACAGATGAATGCATAAAGAAAATGTGACCTACACACAGTGAAGTACTACTTACTATGCCATAAAGCAGGATAAATTTGAATCATTTGTAGGTAAATGGATGTACCTTGACACTACAATCTTAAGTAAAATAAATAACACATGCAAGTTTAAATATCACATTAATTCTTTTGTGTGAGTAAACTGGAGGGTAAACAAGGAGCAAAATGGGTAACACACTGGGAGGTAAGAAAGAACACAGTCAAGTGGACAGGGAAACGGGCAGGGAGGAGAAAAGCACAGGGAGCATGGGTTAAGCAGGATGGAAGGGAAGCAAAGGTTCTGTAAATGGGAGGTGAAGGTCTGAGGGAGGGGAAGGTGAGTATTACATATAGGTGCAAATTCCCTAAGACGAATGCTAGCACTATGTATAGCAAATATGTACCAATAAAAATTTTTTAAATAAAATAAACTTAGACAAGAAAAAAAGGAATTCATCCGTGAAGTCAGCAGAAATCAGCTAAGATGATTTTTGTGGAGAATCTTGAAAATGTCACTATGCCATCAAACCACAGGTTTTCAGCAAGCCCAACTGTCATTATTAACCAAATATTAAGACAAAAGCATAGAAGACATGCTGTAAAACCCATCAGGAAAGTTAATAAAGGGAATTCAAATTTTTTTAAAAAGGCTAAGTATGTGTAAGAACTGTACCAACTTTAACCCTGGAAGAAGATATTATCACTAGCTTCCTGTGATTGATTGAGAATTAAAGATGAAATTAAGTTTTTCTCAAGAAAAGAACTTTGCTCTTACCTCATAAGACCAGACACACTGCACACCCGCAAACCTCCGGACGCATCTCCCCACCTCCACGTCCTCATGGGTGGTGTACATCTCCCGGAGACACTTGCCAATGTGTGGGACCATTCTCCGAAGCACCTCCCGGCTCATGATCACGCCAGGCCCCCCCATGCAGAAGTTCTCACCGGGCTCAAGGGCCAGTTTCCCCATTTCTTCTGTAGTGCCCAGTCCTGTTTGCCCCAGAAAGAGGGCCTCACTGCTATTCAAACTCCTCAGGAAACTCTCCAGCCGGTCTCCTTTGATGTAAACATCATCATCTGCTCTCATAAACCATTCGTACTTCTCCAAGTAGTGGTCATGCATGTACTTGAGCATCATAAAAGACTTCTTCTGGGGTGGGTAGGAGTCATCCACACCCCGCAGTGGCACTACCGGAATTGGGATAGACGTATCTGAACCCTCACTAGAGAAGAACTCAACTTTCCCAGGAATTGTCTTGGACCACGTTCTGGAATTAAAATAAATATCAATTAGAGAACAGTTTATCCCAAGCTTCTTATTTTCAAAAGTTCACACATCAGCTCATTTTAAATAAACATGTATAATGGCTTTACCTATTTGGGCTTCTTGCTTCCTGGAAGTCCAGGCTACCAGGTGCAGTACTACAAAATCCAAGTTCATTTTTTAAAAAGCCCCAACAAAAATGAAGGATAAGGTATTAAAATAGTTTCATGGTCACTAAGTTTTAGCTATAGCTGAAAACCAAACTGCCAAGGCATCAAGACAACTGAATTAATTTTCTGATGCTATCAACTCCTATTAACAAACAACTCAGCTCTATAAAACAAATAAACTGTTCACTCAAAATTTTGTCAGACTGTTCAACCACTGTCAATATATGCCAAACAAGAGGGACACAAGGGTGAACAAAACATTTTAACTCAAGAGTTGACATCTAGGGAGACAGGCATTTACAAGGACAATCACATTATCCTGAACTAAAATACACACTGGAAGAAAACAGCATGACAGGCCTGCAGAATAGAATATGCTTCCTTGATTTACTATAGCCAACAAAGAACATAAATTAAAAATAAGAGTAGAGAGGCAACTATATAAAAGATTTGATGGTAATCATTAAAACTAATGAAGAAGCACTAAATCACAGGGTGTGGTGTCTCACACCTACAATCCCTGCACTGGAGAGGCTGAGGCAGGAGGACTGCTGCAAGTTCACAGCTAGCTTGGGCTACATAGTAAGTTGAAGGGCAGACTGAACTATATAAGAAGACACTGTCTTAAAAAAGAAAGAAGAAGCTCTAAGTCTACACTGTTACATTTAATAAAAGTAAATGCAAAAATAGATTGGTAAGATATATCTAAAGCTTTAAATTTCTGTAGTGTTAGGGCTGGGGAGATGACTCAGTAGAATAATCACTTGCCTGGCAAGCACAAGGGCCTGAGTTCAATCCCCGGTTCCACTTAAATAAATAAATAAATAAATAAATAAATAAATAAATAAATAAATAAATAAATAGTCTCTTTTGGAGCTGGGGAGATGGCTCAGTAGAATAAGTGCTTGCCTGGCAATCAAAAGGGTCTGAGTTCAATCCCCAGTTCTGCCCCCTCAAAAAAATTATATAGTCTTAAATGGTCTGGGGGCTAGAGAGATCGCTTGGTGGGGCCAGGGGAGATAGCTTGGCAGTCTAAGCTCCTGGCTGGCAAGCACAAGGACCTGGGTTTAATCCCTGGTACAGCATTCCATGCTGGCCCTGCACCAAGCCAGCCACTGAAACACCCAGCACTGGGGAGGATGAGACAGGAGGATCACTACAAGTCTGAGCTGTGTAGTGAGACCCTGTACAAAATAAATAAATTTAAATAAACAAATGGTCAAAGTGCGGGCTGGGGAGACAGCTCAGTGGCATAAGCACCTGACTGGCATGCACAAGGTTCTGAGTTTGATCCCTGATACTGAAAAAAAAAAAAAATTGTTATTTGATTCAGCTTTTTCGGGGCTGAGGAGATGGCTCAGTGGAATAAGCACTTCCCTGGCAAGTACTAGGGCCTGAGTTCAAATCCCCGGTTCCGCAAAAAAAAAAAAAAAAAAAAAAAAAAAAACAAATGGTCAAAGTGCATACCAAATATTCAAGGTATATATTATAGAAACACTTTTATTTTTATCCTATAGTATTATAGACTATGGTACATGCTGCTAAGACAAATACATGTAAAATAAAAACTGCTTTGTGACTGTAAACAGGATAAATACAGGAGATGGGGGGGGGAGATGGAGTAAATATGAATGCTTGCCTCAAAAAAGAAGTGCACCAAAAATGAGGCACACCAGAATGCAGAGTACTGAGTTAGGGGTGTCATGTGGAGAGTCAGAAGAACTCTGACAGGCCTAGCCTTTACACTACAGGTACCATCGATGCAAACAGAGCAGAAGAGATGAGATGAAGGTGTATGTGTTCTGAAATGTTTACAGTGCAGCAGAGTTGAAGGAAGCCTAAACAGAAGCAGGAAGACCAGTTATGAAACCAGAAGCAGCCCAGAGTTTGCACCAGAGCTGGTTGCCCATGGAAAGAGGGAAGACTACTGATCAATCGGAAGGAAGCAAAGCATCTTTGTACTGAACAACTAAACTAAGGCTATCATGTTGCCTTTATATTTCATATTATGTGTAGTAGACTAAAGTAGCTTTCAGCCACAATAATTTATTTATACTGACTATTTTCCAAGAAAAATATACAATGGAGAATAAATAAAATATAGATTGAATATCCCTTATCCAAATGCCTGGACCCAGAAGTGTGTGAAATTTTGATTGTTTCGAATTTTGGAATATGTCTCAGACTATTAGCAGAGCATCTCTTACCTAAAAATCCAAAATGCTCTGAAATCTGACCCTGACAGATTTGCACACTGAACTCAATGTTTCACTGTACTTCAGACCGCAGCAGATTTCCAAGTTAGGTAGTAAATTTAATTATAAGAAAATAGGGGCACTGCTAGCACAGCCGAGGTCTGGACGGCAGCGCGTGCCCCGAGCTCTCCGCCTATCCCTGCCCGCCTGCCCGAGCCCAGCCTGCAGCCCCAAGCAGCAGTGCTGACAGCAACCCCAGCACCAACACCATAGCCGGGTAGAACGCCTACATGGACAACCTCATGGCGGACGGGACCTGTCAGGACACGGCCATAGCGGGCTACAAGGACTCGCCCTCGGTCTGGGCCACCAACCACAGGAAAACCTTCATCAACATCATGCCAGCCGAAGTCGGTGTCCTGGTTGGCAAAGATCGGTCAAGTTTTGTTGTGAATGGGCTGACACTTGGGGGTCAGAAATGTTCTGTGATCCGGGACTCTACATCAGGACGGGGAATTTACCATGGATCTTCGTACCAAGGGCACTGGTGGAGCCCCTACTTTCAACATCACTGTCACCATGACTGCCAAGACGCTAGTCCTGCTGATGGGCAAAGAAGGTGTCCACGGTGGTATGATCAACAAGAAATGTTATGAAATAGCCTTCCACCTGCAGCGTGCCCAGTACTGACCTCATCTGTCCCTCCCCCTCCCACCATTCCCAACTGCTTTTGCACCCCCCCCTTCCCAAACACACACATACACAATTTTTATTTTTGGGGTCATTACCCCATATCCTTTATTGCTGCCAAAATCACATGGGCTGGGGGCTGGGGCTGGATGGACAGATACCTGCTACCCATAACCCCTCCTATGTGTGGTTGGAAAACGGTTTTATTTCTAATTTTTTGTTTTTGTTTTTGTTTTTCTGAACAGAAAAAGATTCTAACAAGGAAAAAAAGAAAGAAAGAAAATAGGGCTGGCCAGATAGGTCAATGAACTAAAGTGCCTGTTTAGACAGGCACAGGGACCAGGGCCCCACCCCCGAAGCTTGCTGAGATGGTGACAGACTGGCTGTGGCGGCATGCACCTGGAATCCTAGTGCATGAGAGGCTACAACCTGGAGAATCACTATGAGTCTGATCTGTGTAGCGAGACCCTACAGACCCTGTACTAAAATACATTTAAGAAAATGTAGTTTCCAAATGATATTCTCTTCAGTAAATTTTATTTTACTTAACTGTTACAACTATATCTACACAGTGGAAAAGTGACTTGACAGTCAGTTAAACATAAATATACATATATCATTAGTGGGAAGGCGTGAGATCGCCTGAAAAGATCTATCAAGACAGGGAAGAGATAGATGTGTGTGGGGGGGGGAGGCCCACAGGGAGTAGACCGAGGTGACTGTCACTCTTTGTGCAACTCTATATTGAGGGGAAATTTTAATAAGCTAATCACATTCTTATCTTTGAGAAAAATTTGTGATAACAATGTACATCAAATTTATCATTGGTAGCTCCTGACATTAAGTAATTTCACACTGTGAACAACCATTACCACCACACACCTCCAGAGTTTTTTTGTCTTGCAAAACTGAAATTATGAAATATCATATTACTTTTATAACTTAAAAAATAATTCGTGATGAATGATTCAGAAAACAAATGACCAGCTTTCACTTCTCTTCTAACAAAAAGTAAGAAATACAAAATGACTACAAGCTTCTCTCAGAGGAAAATTCCAAAGTGACTCAACTTTCTACCAAACATGTTTCTCAAAAAGTCCAAGGGTCCACGACACGCTGCGCGTCCTTAAATCCAGGCTGCCGGTCTAAGGACTAAGGGCTGCCACTGCCTCATCCACCAGCAGCAGAGTGGGGTGTTGCTGAACATCACCCCATCACGCCAGCAGCCGTACAGCATGCTGATTTCACAGGTGTTTAAAAAAGTATCTAAAAATGGATAAATCATTGCAGGTATTGTTTTCCTATAATGCCTAAGAATTTAAAATTGTATATTCTATGTCACTTAAGTATTTTACCAAGAACCAACGACAAATTTGGCATATAAGGAACACTACATTATAACTGATATTATCAAATATTACATCTCATCTTTATAAAAGAATGCTTTAAAAATGGTAAAATAAATACAGTAGGAATGAGAAAATAGTGTGAAGAGAAACAAAATCTACTCATAAAAGGACAAATCTTTTACAAATGTGAATGAACTGCATCATACACAGAATGTGTGACAATCTACACAGATTCCGCAACGCAGTCACACGCAGAAGGGAAAGCGTTCCACAGCCCAACTCCAACTCAGGATGTCAGACTCCCAAGGCAAGTCGACGAGTCCCTAATTCCACTCTCCTTACTCAGAAATGGTTTTGTTTAATAATCACAATAATTCTTTGAAAATGTGGGTGATTTCAATGGTTGATAATAGTAACAATTAATAAATGTGTGGACTAAATACTGCCCACTCCTGGACAACAGTGACTTCCAGATATGTGCAAAAAAAGCAGAGATCATTTCCAGATGCACTTCCTGTCACTTCTCATCAGCCACTCCCACTCTGTACATCTCCTATCTTTACAATGCAAATACACTCACAGCACAAGAGAGCACTGACTCACAGGGGACACAGGCTTGCAGCAGCTGAAATGTATTTCTAGTCATGGTACTCCTGAAATTTAATTCTACGTAGCTCATATTATCTGACAACTGGCAAAGTACATTGAATAGAAGCAACTTACTAATACATGCCATGCCAGTGAACCAAAATGTGATTTTGAAAGCAAACCAAGTTAAATGAGTACATAACGTGGCCAATCCCAGAAGCCAAGAAAACACTAAAGCTCTAGAATATTATTTGGGAGAAGGTGCTAATTCCAGCCTCCAGTGCAACAACCTAGTAAACAGGCAATCATCTACAGGGTACAAGTTCTGGACTCAGGCCACTGGAGGGAAAACCCTTACTACTCTGGCTAAATGATTCTTTGCCTGGGGTTCCTTGTCTGTAAACTGGAAAGCATATCTGCCATGAGATGGAATGGTGTACACCAGTAATCCCAGTGCTTGAGAAGCTGAGGCAGGAGCATCTCTTCAAGTTCAAGGCCAACTTAGGCTACATATGGAGCTCAGGGCCAGCCTAAACTACATCGTGAGACCCTGCCTCTAAATACATAAGTAAATAAGCATCTGCCTTACATGATAACAACATTACCTGACGGTTAAGTGAATTATAAATGTTTTAGAAGTTTTCCTGCCATTGTACCAGCATGACTTCTTATTAGGAGAGACATGAATTTGCAAAAGTGAGATAGTGAAAGGAAAAAGGAGGAAGATGTGAAAGTGTGGGCCCAAATGGAATAACCAGTTTCAAGACAGCACACTGGAGTGAATGTATTGTGGAAAATGCCTCTCGTATTTCTGACTAAAAACCCAAACTTCAGGATATGTACTTAGGATTCTGTTTTGTTACCAATCTTATGTCAAAATGTTATTGTGATACAAATCTAAGATCACATTTTTAAGCATTTTACATAAAACACAAGTTTACTTAAAACTCATGTTAGACTGAGGCTGAAACCTCCCCTCTTGGATCACGGAGCAAAATCTGCTCTCATGAGGCTCCTTCCTATGGAGCCCAAATAAACAATGAACTGAAAGCATGAGAGACAGGCCCATCACAGATGCAGCTAAAACTAATGCCTCAATTGTGACTTCAAATGGCGTAATTTTTCCAAGAGAAAGTAAATTAACTGTAAAAACAGTCTAACCTAAAATCCATCCTTAAAAGTTTTCCTGTAGTTTCACAGCAACACCACCCAATTATTACCAGTGCCTTTTTTGATAACCGGAGGAAAAACCACAGTCATTTTCTGTTCTAAATGCCCCGTGGTTTGAAAGAACTCTCCTATATGTACGCCCTCCTATCTTAGGAAATTATGATCTTTTCAATTAGGGTAACTTCAGCTTAAACAGATTTCTGCAAAATGAACAACTTCTGAAACCTAACTCTTAATTCACCATTCTGATGGAGGAGTAAGGACACATTAATAATTTCAAAGAACTGAAAGAAATGCTGCTGAGCAAGCAAGCTGGCCCTCCTTCTGTGATAGAAACAGGTCAAGTTCCATAATTTTCATCAGCAAGTGTCAACCGCCATTGACACGTGTTACCAGAGTTCTTAACAGAAACAGCAGAGCGCCACAGAGGTCCTTGCCAGGCAGCTCAATTTTCAGTGGACTGACACCCAACTCTTTCTAAAGCCCAGATAAGGCAGCTGAAAGCTGAGAGTACCAAGCCAATCTTCGATTCCTCCAGATTCCTAAACACTATCCCTGTACCAAGTCAAATCATGTTAAGTAATGCAGCTAGATTGACACTAGCTTAGTGAAGGAATGCTATGTTGTGCTAGACACTGGTAACAGTCCTCATTTCTAATCAGTGTGACTTTGAGAAAATCTATGTAAAATTCATTTCTGTGCAAAACTTGATAGCACAATTACTGTACTGCACATAATTTGATACCACAACCACACTATAATATATGGTAAGTTTAAAAAGTAACAGTATTGCCGGGCGTGGTGGCGCATGACTGTAATCCCAGCATTTGGGAGGCTGAGGCAGGAGGATTGTTGTGAGTTCGAGACCAGCCTGAGCTACAAAGTGAGCTTAAGGCCAGCGTGAACTGCATAGTGAGACCCTGTCTCAAAAAAGACAAAAAAAAAAAAAAGTAACAGTATCAGTTTGAGAAATGGCTTATTAAAAGAACAAAGTAGATACACAAAAATAAAATTATGTATTGTATAAATCTTCCCCAAAGCACTCAGTGTGGTTATTTTTGCATGGAGAATCAGAAGGATTTTTATCTATGTTTTCTACATTTTATAATATATGTATATATGGGGGATAACTGGCAAAAAAATTTACCTGGGGGAAAGCTTTGAGCTAACAAGCACACAAATAATAAAAAATGTCTGACAACAGAAATTTTACTTTTGTAACAAAAACGTATCTAACTGGCAAAAACTAAAGGAAAATGGAATATGAGTTCTTTATTTAAAGTCTCACTTTAAATTACAGTAATTTTTATCACTAAAAAGTGTGGGGAGATTTTCTCTAAGTTTTCCCAAACCACTGTTACATACACTGTCTGCTGGTCAGAGTTCTACATTTGAAAGGACTCATGATAAAAACTACTTCAGATACAGCTTCCCAGGCCTTCTGGCTGAGATGAAGCATAAAATCACCTCAGAAGCTAGATTCAAAGAAGAAGAGAGATGACCAGTTTTCCTTTGCTAACTAATGGTATTAATAATTAAAATTACCTACCTTCCTCCCTGTTATGGCAAGGACCAAAGACAGCCAGAAAGCACAAAGGATGAGCAAGAAAATGAAGCTAAAGAGAGATGAGCATGAGATATAAAGAAGAAAGTGTGGCCTGAGAAAATCAACGGCAGAAAACCCATCTGCAGTTCTGCACCCAGGGCAGACCGTGGGTCAGTTAGAGAAGAACCCTTAGGAGACGCACGCTCAACCCACGTGAGTCCACGTGAAGAGACTTCTGGGCCATTACACAGCCTGTACAAGTGGTAGTACCGGGTCCACATCCAGCTACAAGCTCTCGTGGGCAACCACAAGTCACCAGACTGTGTCCTACAGTTCAGAGGTTAAGTAGAAGGACTACTTCAGACACTAGACAGCAGCAGATCCTCCCCAGGTATACCAGGAGAAAGCTGGACAGGCAGTACTTTATATGAACACAGTGTGATGGAGCACCAGGCTTAGTTTATTCTCCCCAAAAACATGCATGGAGGTGCTGTTATGTCCTAGCAGGCACATCTGCCATGGTCCTGGTGAAAAGTCAGAGTCCTGAGCCTGCCATGTGACTGACGCGGGCCTCTAGGACTGAAGGCACACCCCACCACAGGCTGGGGCCTGCACTATTTGGTCCACTCTCCCTGTCCACTGCCTCAGTATGAGGAGCTCTGAATGTACCGACAGTTTCACCTGAGTATATTGTTTTCAGGTATATGGCTTCCTCTTAAAATCTTTAACTGACTCACACAGTCCTTAAGACATGACTAACTTCAAATCCTTTCTGGAACACACGAGGAAATAGAAGATGAGTCAAATTATACTCTTCAGTGTTGATCCTAAAAAAAAAAAAATAGTCTTACAGGGAAATCTAGTATTAAGAGTATTTTTCTTCTCAATTAAGCTGTTGGCAGTGTGGATTACAACTTCCCACCTCAACAATGGCCTGGACACCAGCCCAGAAGGTATTTCCAAGGTATTAAGAGCTAAGACAAACCTGCCCTTTGAATCTAGGTTCACAACAAACAATGAGAACAGTCACTTATAGGGACCACAAATACACCCATTTTTAATTTGAGAATTAAAACTCAGAAAGCATATTCTGATCTCTATTTAAAGCTTAGAACACTGCCGCTGAACTCTTATAAGTGTAAGCATGCAAGTAACTAAGGGATAGAAATAAACAAGGAGCGCGTTTTCTGTTGCCTAAATCTGTTTCCCTGGGTTTCCAATTAGCTCCAATAAATATAATTTTCTAGGCTGGGAAGATGTAGCTCAGAGGTACAGCACCTGCCCAGCATGAGGCTCAATGCTGTAGACTTAATCTTTAGCATCATCATAAAATGAAAAACAAAAATATTCATGAACAAAATCTAAACTTAAGAAAAAAAAAAAAAAGAACGTTTAATGCAAATAATAAAACCACCCTGAACTTATTCTGGTCTTTGCAAATTAGCATCTCCTTGTACGGAAGTACTACCTAAAATCCACCTGCTCAGCAACAGCCAGCAGACCCCCTTACTAAGAGTATGTACAGAACACACAAGGCTCACTCATCCTAGAGGGCTCTCAGAAGTGTGTGAAGTATCATTATCCATAAGAAGGCAGGCACAGGGCCAAGTTAGTAACCTGCCCAACGTCCTAAAACTCCTAAGCATGAGAAGGGAAACCCAGGCTACAGCCTCCATAGCCCAACCTACATGCTTTTTATGCCACACACTTGTCTCTGGGCTTATCACTCGCACTTCTTTTTTAGTCTTGCAGCTGAAAAAGCTGAGGAAACAGTCATCAGGGCTACAAGCAGAGCAGCCTAACACACACTTCATTCACTTCTACTAGCCCTCTGCCTGGCTTTGCAAGAGGACAAAACTGCCAGTCAGGGACTACTCTACGCTGGATCGATTGAACTCTAAACCACAAAACTTGACTCAAATATTACCTTCTATTACCTTTCTTCTGTGTGAATCTGTCTGCTACTCAAGACCCCATCCACTTATTTGTGGACATTATCATACACAACACACATACACAACAAAGCTTAATACACAATCAGCCTTCACACCTCTGATCCATTTACGAACTAGACATTCATGGCATTACTACTAGCTACCTTTTCAAGTATCTTCAGGTTTGCTTCCTAAGCACCAACCTCACATCAATTCAGAGCAGAATACTCCATATTTTTAACTCTTTAAACAAATGTACTTGTGAGCAGAATAAACGCCATGGTCATCAATGCTTCAACAATGACAATGAATTATGGCGAGAAAGTAGACAGTTAATGCTGTCAATTCCTTCTCCCAGACGAAAACATACTTATAATAATCACATAACTATGTTCAACTTATACTGCAGGACAAGCTTAATTTAATGAAACAAGAATGACCATGCCCACAGTCCAGGGATGGTGAGCCTCTCAGAGCTTTCGAGAACCCACAGAGCCCACTGCAGCACACCACCAACAGTCTGCCACCACTGCCATAGCCCCTCACCTTGAGACCCCGGGAGCAGGAGGGCAACTGACTGGCTCTGGCCTTCAATTTAATGCACTCAAAATCTAACTAAAAGTTCTTGCCAAGAGCTTTCACTTGGAGGGAGGTCCCAATATAGTTTTACAACAAAACAACTGGTCATTGTAGAAAAACTATCATAGAAACACGCTAATAAAAAAAAAAAAGCATTCAGCAGCAATGATGTATATGCTTACTTTGTCTAACTTTAAACAAAAAGCTCTCATACTTGACATTATTTGAGAATTTAATCTCAAGTAATTCTGCATGTCATTTCAAGATAAATATTTTGGCCACACTTTTTTGTTTTTAGTGCAGGGACTGGACCCAGGGCTTTAGGCATGCTAGGCGAGTCTGCTACCACTGAGCTACACTATACCTTCAACACCATTTTTAATGTTTAGAGGATCACAGTACACAGGAATCTCACCAGTCATAATCTATACCCTCTAATGAAGGAGGCAGAGATGCTTGAATTCACTACTTCATACACATATTTTTTAGCACATCTTTAAAGTCCTTTGGAAGATTTCTAGAGCAACTGCTGGCACCCAGGAGTGATGCATTTTGAAGCTCTTAGGAAAGTGCCAAAGTGGCTCTCAACAGGTACCAACATATTGCCCTTGGGCCCAACCCCAGCCACCCTCTACATTGTAAGGCTGCCAAGTGATTTTCTGAAACTCAAGTCACATCAAGCTACTCTCCTGCTAAAATACCACCATCAGCTCTAGATACTACAACCCCAAACCTGACACACAGGGGCCTCCCCCAGCCTGGCCCTGGGGTGCCTGCCTGCCACTCTGACCAAAGCTCTCAGCACAATTCAGCCCTTCTCACCTATCCTGCTACTGCCTTTCTCAAAAACCCCTCACCCTTCAGAACTCAGCAGGGAAGAAAGGGTGGGAGTGCAGGTGAAACCACCCTTGACTGCCCCTACCTGGTGAGTGTAGCCTCATTCTTTTGCACTATCATTTTGTTTCCATGTATTGAACTGTAGGAACAGTATCAGTAATTGACTAACTCATGGACAGGGAAAAGTCAAACTGCCAAAGTAATGAGAACACAACCATATAAGCCTCACTGATGACCAAGTCCAGCCCCGGAACAGTCTGATGAAGAACACTGAGATCCTGAACCATAACTACACTCATTTGCAGGACCATACTTTTCTCCAGTTACTCTATAAGTAATCTGCAACCTGAAGCAGGTTATGTTCAAAAGTTCACTTACAAGTTGACTGTTTAGATTTTACATATAAAAAGCCTTTCATACAAATGTGCCAAAGTGAACTGCACATAAGAGTACTGGTCTGAACTATTTAAAGATAAACATGGTTTACTTGAGAAGGAAATGAACTCTGAGATGGAAAGGGAGGAGCTCACTAAGGCTGGTAAAGGAGCGGTATGCCTTCATTCAACACATTAGCAAAAGGTCACTGACTGATACAACAGTGTCCTGAAATAAGATTCCTGTATCTAAAGCTAGTGTTTCTTACTCTTTGTTTCCAATCTCCTACAAACAAATACTAATCTTTATATGAGCTCTCCATCATTCCTGATCCAAGAAAGGGAAACCAATCAGGTCTTTCTTCCCAGAAAGTAGAGGAAGACCCTAGGGAGGTAAAAAACAAAGGCAAGAAAGAGGCACAGGATTGGCTTGCTGTTCTTGGGATTAAAATGTATTAAAAAGCCAAACATGTAGGCAATTTCTTTTTATCAAAACGTTGACTTTAAAAAATCTAAATCACACAAAGCTCTTCCAGCAAGAACAGGTAAAGGCAGCCAAGAAATGTTTGAAACAGATGACAAAGGGACCTTGTCCACAGAATATTAAAATATTATTCAACTTCCAATAACTTCAAAGGGTGGTACTGGCAAAAGAACAAAGAAAAAGATCAATGGAACAAAATAAGAAGTCCAAAAACATGGTTTGGAATTCTGAGTATGGTGAGGATGGCATTCTGAAATAGGAGGGAAATGAAAGCTTACTCAACACACAGCGCTGAGGCAATGTAGTTCTGGAGGGAAAAGTGAGCTTCTAATGATCTACCCCTTCTAGAACCAGAAGAAAATGTCTTTGAAAATTTCCCTAGGGCAATAACTTTCTGAGCATAAGAGGAAGGATCAAAAATCACAAAGGGATAGATTTTGCATTACATAAACATGTATGTGATCTCTGTCTATCAAATTAACTAAGAAAAAACAAAAATATGGAGAAAATATGAATTGCTGTTATTTAACTGAAGACACAAGGAACTCAAGTTTCTACCACCTGTTGGTAATCAGTGTAAAAAATTACTTCACAGGAATCATGGTATCACTTTAAAGTGAAATTATCTACAGTACAAATAAGTGTGGAGATGAGTTAAATTATTTTCTATATTCATCCTGATAACCCAGTTACCTATTTCTCTGTCCAGCTTAGACACTCAAGTGGCTTTTCTATTCACTTAGAATCAGCCCCCTGTAGAAACTCTGTCAGGCACAAGCTCCTGTCTTTTCTTGGCCTTCTCGTGCTCCTTTCTTTTTTCTTTTTTTTTTTTATTTGGCGGAATGGGGGATTGAACTCGGGCCCTTGCGCTTGCCAGGGAAGCACTTACTCCACTGAACCACCTCCCCGGCCCCTTATGCCCCTTTCTAAGTTGGCTCCTGCGACTGCTCTCCTGCCTTGCACTGGAGGCTCTTCCCTCTCCCCTGTCGGCTTGTCAATGATACTCACAACTGGTCCCTTATTATCACACCATGCTTCTGTTAGGCACTTGTGTCTGTCCCTCCCATCTGTAGTGCTGTGTCCCCAAGACTCTGGGTCCGGACCCACAGGGCCCCTGAATGTATGCGCTTTCTAAAGGGATGCATCCCAAGCACATCTGAAGGTTTTCATGAATCAGGGTCACTCTTACAAACCTAACAGCTACATGTCTACTCATGGTCTATAGAAGTCAGCTTTGGCTGGTTTAGGATCTGCTACACTTTTTTGAGGATTTTTTGTTTGTTTTGTTTTATTTTTGTCACTTGCCTGCTTTTTGCTCTTTATTTCTTGTCTCCTATTAGCTGTCACAGCTCTGACATCTCTTGGTGGCCCCCAACCCAACTTCAACATATGGCAAGTCTAGAAGGTAAAAGTACATGAAGTTGGGCTGTTTTATCATTAAAATGTAATAGTTTTAGTGAGGACAGGCATATCTTCTTGATTTTTCAAGGGCTTTTTAGCTGCCTTCTAGACATCAAACTGCAGCTGGCAAGAAGGGCTTGCTAGTTGCTAGTCCCTAAAGCTGAAATGTGACATTTCAGTATTGTCCTATACCACAACACCCCCATACTGAAAGTGATGTTACTCCATTCTTCCACAAACAAAAACAATAGTTTTACATAAAAATGACAAAGCTTTTTTGCTGCTGTTTTGCCATGTTTCTCTTAAGATAAAAAACTAATTTTCTTTTTAGGAGAAAAGTAAAACTGGCCACATTCAGCTCCAATCTAAGACTCCCCTTGTACTAAAAGATTCAAGATCAAGCCTTCTTTCCATGTTCTGAATTTCAAACTTCAGAGCTCAGTGTGGACTTCAGGCCCAGGCTGCAAAGTGGGACAAAACTATTACCATAAACCATACCCTATTCCCTCCATCTGAATTCAGGCCTTCCCCAAAAGTTCCTTAAGGCTGAAACTGTCTTGTGCCATCTCCATAGCTAATTTAAGCACAGGGAGGCAGGCTCAATGGTAGGGACCCTAACCTGCCAGGTAAGGTGATCGATCACCAAGTAGGTTCCTGCACCACTTCAAATCAGAGAGATAAAGAAAAGGGCTGTGAGAAAGCTGAAGAACTGACTGGATGGGAAGTGGCATTTCCTGGAAGTTTTCCCCTCTTAGAAAGACAGAGGTGTGCTACCTTCTCCAAGTGCCTAAAAATAAGGGAACATCCCCAGCTCTGAGAAAAGAGGCAGCAGGAAATGCGAAAGGAGGCCAGAAGCAGGAACACCAAGTATGGCTGCTGGGGGCCCTGCTGAGTGCAAAAAGGACCTTCGTCTCCCCTGCACTGCACCCAGTGAGTATTCTGGGTGGACAGGCCCTGCTGATTTGGGTATCATGATTTTGTAAGCATGAAAATGCCTTCACTGGGGGCCAAAGATCCAGTCACATCATCTGTTACTTGAACAAACTACTTTAGTAATTGTTCCCAGAGCTGTGACTTCACATGGCCTGCCACCAAAGTGCAGTCATATAATTTTTTTTTTTTTTGTAAAACCAAAAACAATTTAGCAGGCTCATATTCCATTTCTAACTTGAATAAAGAGGGTAAAATCCCAGGAAGTCATGGAACACCTCCATGTGCAGGATCTCAAGTCACTGCATTAGTCTTCAGTCACACTGCCTGTAATTCTAAGCTTTTCAACAGCTCAGGACATTCTTGGCATAAGGTGGGCTCCGGCCTTTAGCACAAAGCTTAAGGGGTAAACACCAGGAATAAGAATGGAGCTATTCCAAAGGCAGCCAGCCCTTCTCCACTGCTTTTTATTTTTCTTTCTTAACCTTTACTTTCTCCGTAAAAGGGAGCAGATACCTGTATATGCCTCCGCCCTTACAATATCCAGTACCTTAAAATTTAGACCAACACTGAATGCCTGTAAAAGCTGAATTCCTAAAGGCATTGCTTATACACTAAAAACAAACAACAACTAGCAGATACCTACTCAGCACTGATTGCTCTAAAAATTCATTCCCAGAATATATGCGCTCTGAAATCATCTCCAACACTGGCTTGTTTTGCAGCTGAATGAACTCCAAACTTGATCCACACACTAAGCGTTTCAGTCCTTCTCACATACAAAGTTTCCACCAAGTCCCTTTACTGCATCTACAACCCTCTCTTACTTTAGAAGTGCAGTACTCCAATACAAATCTGACTCTAACCATGCCTGCCACTCCAAAATCATCTCAGACTGCTCTGGCTAATCTCTGTTAATCCTCAACACGATTGCACCCCACGTTTATGATTCATTTCGCCAGCGAAAGCAGTTACTGGATAACATCTCATACATCACTTTAACTGGGCTAATGGATATCGGAATACAGTCTTCCACTGAATAAATAGCTCAAGGGAACTGCCTTCCCCAAGGTCCTTTCTCTTCTTTCAACAGTTTGGTGTTATAATCTGCACAGTGGGTACCCTCTTTTATTACAGAAATACAAGTCTTCATAACGATAAAACCTAAAGTAAGCTACGGAGGGGCACTATAATTTACAGGGGCTCTAGCTTTTTGATGGCAAAGACGCATATTTTAAAGGATCAAATGATAACCTCACTACAACCATTATCACAGGTATAGTGGTGTGCTGAGTTTTCCACAAGCATAGGAGGCAGCCTCGTTCAAGGAGGCTCTTTTAACAAAAGAGAAAGCTTGCCATCTAAGTGGAAAAACTCAAGTACCCCACCGGGGAGGGGAGAAGGCACCTTGCCCTAATCCATCTGCCCGGCCAGCGCTCTAGAGCGTAGCCCTCACCGCTCGCCTTTCACTTCTGCTACCAAACCCGGCCTCGCCCGAGGCACCCGGATCGCAAAAGCAGCCCAGGAGCCTGGGTGTGGGTAGCGGGCTTGGGCGGGAGCCAAGGGGAACGGGTAGGGCTGCCCGCCGGGTTGCTGGATGCTGACGCCGGAGGCGGCGTCCGACAGGGGCTCACCTGTAGGCGGCCACGGCGCGGGTCTGCAGGTATTTCTGGGCAGTCATGACTCCCACGAAGATAAAGTTCCCTTCGCGCTGGCCGCCATGAGGGCCCGCGCTGTGCGGCCAAGGCTGCGCCCCCCGCGCGTCGCCGCCGCGCGCCCCGCCGGCCTGGGAAGCCGCCGCCTGCGCCGAGCGACATCCCTCGAGGCCGGCGCGGCGCCGCGGGCCCGCTCGCTTCAGTTCGGAGGCGCGGGGCAGGACGAGGCGCGAAGCCAGCACGAAGCCCAGCACGAGCCCGAGCAGCACGCTGAGCCAAGCGCGCCGGCCGCGCGCGGCCATGCCCGCGCCCCTCGCCCGCCGGGCCGCCGCCGCCTCCTCAGCCCGTCCTAGCGCCGCGAGGCTCGGCCCGGGCAGCGCCGCGGCCGCCGCGGGCCCGCCGCGCCCATCGCGGCCCCCGAGCCGCCCGCAGGCCCCGCGCCGGCGCTTTGTTCCGAACGCCCGCCCCCGCCGCCGAGGCCTGCGCCTTTAAGAAGGGACCATGCCCGGCGCGCGCCGGCGGCGGCTCGAGCGCGAGACTGCGGCCGCGGCTCCTCCGGCTCGCGCGCGGGAACGCGGGGCCAGCGCGACGGCGACGGCAGTGGCAGCCGAGCCCGGGCTTCCGTCTGGCCCTGCTCGCGTCTCCCCGGATGGCTCGGCTCGACCGGCGCTGAGCCCGCCCCCGTCGTCTTCGTGGCCGGCGCCGCCGCCGCAGCCGCACATCCTCCGGCTTAGCTCGCCATTGCAACAGGAGCCCCTCACGTCACGCACAGCGCGTTATGAAGCGGCCCCGGCGGCGGCGAGCTGTGGCCCCTCTCGGGATCCGTCCTCGCCCCGTGATTGGTGCAAAAGTGAATGGGGGGCGGTTCACGTGGCCAAAGTTTAACTAGGGGGAAAAAAAAAAATGCCCCGCCTGCGGCTGCGGGGCGGAGGGGGCGTGGGCCGCGGCAGCGGGGGCTGCGGGTTACCCGCGCCGGTGGCCACGCCCCCGCCACTCGAGCCCGCGCCGCGGCGAGACTCTGGCCCCGGCGCTAGGGCTACAGGCCGAGGGCGTCGCGGGCACCAGGGTGAGGGCGAACTTGGCAGAAAGTGCGCCGCGGCCCCACCGCCGGGAGCAGCCCGGACCCACACCACGCGCCGCGCCCTGGGGTCCCCCGTCCGCACCCAGAGTCCGCGCGGAGGCGAACCTAGTCTTCCAATTCTCTGCAGCTCTGGGCTCCAAAAAGAACGGGATAAAGCCAAGCTTGATGTGCGAGCGCCTCACACAGTACAGCGTTTAGTGGGTGTCCTAGAAGTGGTCCATGATGTTAATACACAAGATAATCAGCACTGTTATATTTTATCTAGATCTGTCATTGGGCCCCACTAGTACTAAAAAAAGTGGCCCCAAACATGTTGACTTGGTCCCTAGATCCTGGGTTCACTTCACTGAATGAGAATCTGCCTGGAGGCCAGAGCCAATACCATCTTCATTAGAAAACCCCAATATATTGGCAACAGTTACAAGGCTGATGGGGGTGATAAGGTCATTGTATTTATAGTTCATGTGTGCAAAATCCTTAGCAATATTGTAAGAGCCAATCTCTAAACGGATGTGCATTTGTGTTTTTAATACTAGCAACTGAACCCAGGACGTAGATACTGGGGGTGGGGGGTCTGTTTGTTTTGACAGAGGCTCACTAATTTAACTCAGGCTGGGCTCCAATTTCTGATTCTACAGGCTTAATCTCCAAAGTTGCTGGGATTGCAAGTATGGGCTCCATGTTAGAGTTACGGATTTCTAAGACGGGTTTGGGGTACCAGCTTTTCTATGCCGGAGTTAAAATTTTATACATTTCCTTGGCAAAAGTTCAGCTCCCAGGGGGCTGAGCACTTAGCTCAGGGGAATAAGCGCTTCCTTGGCAAGTGGAAGGGCCTGAGTTCAACCCCTGGTTCAGCCAAAGGGGGGAAAAAAAAAAGTGCAGCTACAAAAGCCGAGAAGGTGCCAATACAACAAATGTTTGTAAATATCATTTGTGTCACTTAGTCCCCAATATATTGGGTTTTGCTAATGAAATGTTTTAAAGCAGAGTATTTCCTTGGGTCTAAGAAGTTCTCATTTAATCAAATGAACTCAGGAATTAGGGCCGGAAAGTAAGCATGCCTGGGGTTATCCTTGGCTCTTTCTTCATGACTAACAGGGCCAGATGGCTGAAATATTACACAAGCTAAACTGGGAGCCGCAGGTACTTTCTCTGCAACTGAATGGCGGTCTCTGTTGTTTATTCTTTGGATATTACCACTTTCTTAGATGCTTGTGATTTATGTCAAAAATAGCACATTATACAACTCTGCACAGCCTCCCTCCCTAGGAGGTGATCCACAGCTAAAAATAAGATGCTCATTATACAGTGAATGCAGGAGTCTAGTCATGGTCGTGAGAAAAATACAGAATGCAACCATGAATTACAGGCTTGAAACCATCCAGAAGCTTCCAGTAAGACAATAAGCCACAGAAAAGGAGGTGTCACTACATAGCCCCCAATTCAACAATAGCCCCATAATTCGCAAGCATTTACATAAAGCACAAATCAGGCAAGAGGCAGATAGATATGCAATTTGTGACATAGACAATGATCTCAATGTAGTATCTTCTAGCTTGCTTTAGAGTTGCCTGTATTTCCTCTTTTAAACTAAAATTCAATGAACAGTACAGAAATACAGGAAGGGAAAATACTGGAAAGCTGCTGAAAATGTTGTCTTCATCTTCCTGGTTCCCGGAAGTCCTTCAGTTTCAAGGTCAGCGACATTTCTGGTCTCATGTGCAGGCTCAGTGGAGGTGCTACCCGCCTCCAGGGCAAGGGTTAGGAAGGCAGGTTAGTTAGATTTTACAGGTGTCTCCCCCACCTAAGGAAAGGCTTTTAATGACACTGAGTTCTTGATTTGCAGTGCTATTTGGTAAAGAATTTTCTCATGGTGAAAAAAAAAAAAGCAGTGTTAACTGTTTCAGAGAAAGCTGGTTCGCAGAAAGGGGGTGCTAGTGTGGTTCGGGGGGCATACTGAGTCATCTCTGCGGCCCCTCTGAGGGATTTTGTAAAGGCTCTTCTATGGTGATTCTACACTGACATTTAGGGTTTTTTAAAAAAAACAAATGCCAGACCACCTCTTTCCTTTCTGTTACTCAATGACACATCATTAAAATTCATCTCTACCTACATGACTGAACGTTTTCTCACAAATTACAACTCTGTTCTTACACGTTACATTTTTTCCCCTACTGCTAATACATTGAATGTCTGTTACACGTATAACATTTTGTATAATTTGCAGCAATTTCTTGGAAACCTTGGTAAATACCTCAACTGTTTGTTGGCAGTGAGCCTCGAACAACCCATGGTTCTCTGTAAGGGCTTCTTTAGAGACACAGCGTCTGAATTTAAGCCTTAAACAGGGGTCCTTGGAAAAAGTGGTCATAATTAAAAAAAAAAAAAAAAAAGAAAAACTTTTACAAATGCCTCTTTTAAGAAACAGTGAATGCCAAGGAGTTATAATAATCCACCCTTTTAGAAGGAGCTCCTTGCTGCCTGCACAGAATATCGGTATTGAACACTTTACTAATATCACCACTTAACCTCCGTTGACCTAATGAAACTTTGCTTCATTATTAATGCTATTAAAGTGACAAGCAACGCCTGTTAATTTTTTCTCCCCATTTCCCTGATTTATAGCATTTCCGGTCCGAGGCGGGATGGGGCAGGGCTGACGGCTTTCCCATCCATCTTTCAGACACCAGCCAGTGGGTACTGGCTGTCCTAATGTCTGTGCAGGTGTATCTCCCACATGAGCGTGTGCGCGTGCGCACATGAAGGCACTAGAGATAAAGATACAAAATTAGCGCAAGACTGTGTGCAGTCTGATGAGATGTCACCTTGCTAATGGGAAGGCACAGACTGCCACCAGTGCAGATGCTGTTGGGCAACGAGTTCAGTGTTCTTTGGGAGATAATCTCAGTGCAGAAGCCAAGGGCAGCTTGCTTCTAGCTTGAGACTTCGTCGTGAGTACCAGAGAAGTTTGCTTTTCCCATCAGTGGCTGTGAAATGCCATTGACTTTTAGAGGGCTGCTGGAGCTTCCTGGCTGGAGAGTTCACGCAAAGGCAAAGTGCCCGTGGGGGCAGGGGCTGCCCTCCACATCGGAACCCAGGCTCTGGTCCACTGGTCATCACTGTGGCCACCTGAGGTCAACCACACTTGGGAACAGGTCTGGGCGTCTCAGGGAGACCTCCAAATGGATAGCCGAGACTTTTCCTCAAGGCCTAGTGAAGCATAAAATTACTTGTGGAAAAAAAATACAAATTACAGACAAAGGTTTGTGCTACTAACTGAAGCAACACTCATTCAGATCTGTAAACATCCAAAGTCAGATGGAAGAGTACAAACATATCCACACCATAGAAGTTGCTGCTACGTGACGCCTTTGGGTGACCTTCAGACACACTCTGTTATTCTGCTGCCATGCCAGCATTGGGTTATTAGTATTCTCACTCACCTGATAGGTGCTAAGGGCTATTATCCAGGCCTGGAGATGAAGGGCTGTTAGGAACTCAGACTAATAAGGCTACAATGACTCACTCTGTCACAGAGTCTGTGGGAAAAGGGGCCTTCACCATGCTGGAAGGACAGCAGACTCCCAACTCATTTTGAGGGTTATTTTGCCAACATTACAAATTGCAAGTTTATTTACTCTTGATCCGGTTATCCTACTTCTGAGAATTTACCCTCTAGATATATAATGCCAATGACACTCCAATGAGGTTATTTCCTGCTACACTGTGTATGATAGTGAATGCTTCACTTATAGGAGGATGAATGAATAGACACCAGGCCAGCCAGCAGCAGGGAGATGCGCATGTTCTCCACTTCCAGGGGCAACCCAGCCACACAGCCCACCATCAGCTGAAGCTATGGCTCAGGCATGGGCTCCCCCCAGCCTGCCAAACCTTGCAGCTCAGCACACAGCACCCTGTGACTGGTGCTTCCCCTTGTGATCATTTGACTGCGCAGAGCTTCAGCTCTTGCCTGCTTCAGAGGAGAGGACTGGATAATTATGTCAGGGCCCTTTGTGCTCTGCAGCTGCAGACAGAGGGCAGAGCCATCTCTGTGCTGAACAGGAGAAAGTTCCATGGGATGAAAACCAGTAAGCAGACAGTAAGAATGCTAGCAAAAAAAAAAAAAAAAAAAAAAAAAAAAAAAAAAAAAAAAAAAAAAAAAAAAAGTTTTAAAAACAAAATACTACAAAGATTCAGGAGACATGAAAGTGGTGAAGTAGAGGGATGTAGAGCAAAGGAAAAGGGTTGAAAGTAAGATGGTGAACACAATGCCCCAAGGAGTACTTTCAAATATTCGTCTAGCTTTACATTACTTACATTACCTAACAAGACAATAACAAAGATGGTTTTCCCCACAAGTCAGATGCTCTAAAATATTAGCAAGTATAGGCCAGAGACTCCACCTGACAGCGTCGGTCTTCAGGTGAGGAAACTGAGGCCGCAGACATAAAGCTAGTCAGCTGCCCAGTGAGTTCTGTGGACCATGAGCTGAAAGCCAGGACCCAAGTCCAGAATAGTTCAGATTCTAAGCAAAAACCTTCAGAGTATTTTCTTTCGAATTTTATCTCCCATTCCTCAGCAAAAGATAACAATAGAAGTTTCAGAGAATGAACTGACCTTTTGCTTCATAGATTTCTCAACATATCACAAATTCTTCCAGCATGGAAGAAATAGCAAGAACCCTCTCGAATTATCAGAACACCCACAGGGGTTGAGCTACGACAATCCGAAGTCTGAAGCTGAGCACAGACAAAAGGCCAAGCATGAAAGATCCAAGAAGATGAAAGTGTTTCATGTCCAAATTATGACAAATATTACATACAGAGTGACATTCATGTTATATATATATATATATATATATATATATATATATATATATATATATATATATATATATATATATGGATTTAAGTCTCAACTCTGCGATAGGTCATATTTATATGCAAGCATTTAAAATAAGTGAAATCAAAAATATTTCTGGACCCAAGCATTTTGGATGAGTCATTCGTCGTGTACTTTCTTTTCTTGTGGGACTTTCATTTTTATTTTGGCCCCTAGACATATATAGAAAACAGTCTTCCAAAAGTTTTCTTCAATATTTTAGTAAATCACAGTAGAAGTAAATTCTGGGTTGAAGTCGGCGGTAGAATTGTGCGACAATGGCGCCCTCTTGTGGTAGACATCTATGTCTGCTAAGTGACAATTTTTTTTCATCCCGAATTGAAGAACAAAGGTGAGACACATTATGACTAATCACAACCTATTTCTTTTCCTGTCTTTTTTGGAGACAAACATATTTCTTTCTTTTCATGTATTTAGGACAGGGTCTACAGGGTCTCACTACTAGATCGGACTCGTAATGCTCCGCCTGTTTTCAGCCTCCGAAGTGCTGGGATTACAGGCATGCGCCACCACACCCAGTCTCAATCCAAGTCTCAGAGCACCCCGGGGCGGAGCCGGAGCGGCACGCAGGCAGTCGAACCCCAGTCCCTGCGCTCTTCCTAAGCAGGTACTTTTAGTCCGCTGAGCTATCTGGCCAGCCCTGCAAAATAGTTTTTAAAGGAACTTTTATGTTACTCAATATTAGTTAATTAGAAACACAATACTGAAAGTAATTAATTTTAAATTTTTAGTAGTAATGAAGCCAACTGCCTCACCTATGGAAGGGCGAATACTGAACGCAGGCTAAGAAGCAGGGTCACGTGGGCGTGCGCAGAGAGCATCTGGTGACACTGCTGGTATACATGCTAGGCCTGCATACCTCACTCCTTGGTCAGCTGTTGTAATGTCAAGAGGAAGAGCCCAGACTGAGATCCTACAGAGGCTTCTTCAAATCCACTCCAGGGTTTCATTGGGGACCCGTCAGGGGGCAGAAGCTTCACCAGTGATATATAAAAATGTTATAACAATGTTATTGAGCTGCGCAAGGTGGTGCGCAACTGTAATCCCAGCACTCGGGAGGCTGAAGAAGCAGCATTACCTTGAGTTCAAGGCCAACCTAAATTACATAGTGAGACCTTGTCTTGAAAAAAAAAAAATTGGTATGAGATAGCTCAGCGGTCTAAAGTGCCTGCTGAGGCAAGCTTAGGCAAGTGCTCAGGGACCACGGTTGGGTTCTCTCCTCGGCACCACATGCCACAACAGCTCGGTCCCCAGGGTGGGCTGAGCCGGTCACAAAAAAAAAAAATAAATAAATAAATAAATAAAGTAAAACACAAAAACCTCCGAAATGCTAAAAAATGTTTGATATAATTGATATACAGTAAACCATGTTGAAAATAATTTAGATTTTAACATGGATATACCTGCAACATCAGCACAATCAACATAATAAAATTTCCAGCACCCTCAGAAGTTTTCTTGCACCCCCCGGAATCTCTCCCACTTGGAGCCCACCTTTGTCTCAGGCCAGCACTGACCCACGTGCCGTCCGCAGTGCGCTTGCGCCAGTTTTGTGTCTAGGGATGACGGCGCCCAAATCCTTGCTGTCTAGCTCTCATCCCCCAGCGATGTTATGCTGAAATCACCCACGTGAGGGCGCCTGTCGCTAGCTCGGCCCGTTGAACCGCTAAACCGAGTGCAGGCTACAGACAAATACCAAGGTCTGTCCCAGTTCTCAGTGTTCGCACAGTTCGCTTTGGGCTACACCAGAGACCTCGGCCGCGGGCGTTCAGGCCGTGTGCAAGGCCCTGTGTGGCATGCATTTCATTTCCGCTAGGTGAGTATTTGTAAGCGGGAGGCTGGGGGCAGGAAGGTGCCCTTTCACCTTTTGAAGAACTACCTAACTGCTCCTCCTTCCCTCTCCTCCTTCCTCCCTCTCTTTTCCTTTCTCTTTCTTCTCTGCAGCGCTGCACCAGTCATCACCGTTTTCCCTGTTTTCTTCCTGTGAGGTGTGGGTCAGGGTTCCTGTTTCTCATCCCCACCAGCTTTGGAAGGATACATCTTTCTAATTAAAGTGTTCCCAATAAGCGTGTAAGGATCTTGGTGTGGTTTTAATTTGCATTTTCCTACAGTGGGCGGAGACATACACTCAAACGGCTAGGACTGGCTTCCAAGGGCCTGTAGGGAGTGGGCGCGGGACACTGGTGATTGGCCCTCCGAGTATCCATGGTAACACCGGGAGGTGGACGAGAGGACAGCGAGGCAATGGGCTATCTCTCTGGGCTGAGAAACTAGTAGGAGAAGAAGGGGGTAACTGCAGAGACTGAGGAGCCTGCTGCTTCTCGGGGCTTTGGAATGTACGCAGAGAAAAGAACACGTGACTGTTGTGGGCTCTGAAGAGCCAAGAGGGGAGTCAAAGCCGGGCTGGTCCCATCCTCCGCAGCTGCAGGAGAGGACTGGTTGAAGCCAAGGCCAGATCTGATGAGGGGCTGCAGAGAAATGAGATGCTCTCGAGCCCTGTTATGGCCCCCACCCGCCGCCTCCTGTAGAAACGTCTTTCAGTGACCACACCGGGCAGCTCCCAGCACCCACAGCCTCGCTCGCTGCAGGGCTCCTTGGGTCTCCAGCCATGGCAGGGCTCAGTCCCAAGCTGTGGCTGATGAGGAAGCACAGAGGGCTGTGGCCGGACCCCATCCCGGCGCACTGGGTAGAGGCGGGAGCACCACGGTGGGGACTCCATGGTGTCTGGAGGAAAAACTTAGGAAAAGGAGTCCAGGCTTAGTGCGTTGGCCAAGTGTGGTGCTCTTGTCTACCGGGTGAGCGTGGCCCGGGGTCCGCACCCGGAGCGAACGCACAGCTGGCATAGGCTGCATAGATAAGCTTCCTGCAGCTCCTGTGGGTCACCTTGTGGGTGAGCCTGGATAGAGTACAAGCAAATCACCCCCCACGCCCACGCCCACCCCCATCCGCCTCCAGGACCACTGCTGTGTAAGTTAGTGCTGTGACCCTGTGACAGAGAACCCAACGTGAACCACATAAAAGGAAGGGGGTTCACTGGGCCTGTGGCTGCCCAGCGTTGCTCCGAGGCCTGCCGGCTCCCACTCCAGGCCTGCGTTGAGCCTGAGCATCCTGGCAGTGGAAGGGGAAGCTGCTGGCTGTGTGGCAGGTAGGAAGCAGCATGAGAGGAAAAGTCTGAGAGGAAGGGGCCAGGGACACTGTGCAGCCCCCAATGCACTCTTGGCCACTAGGCCCCACATCCTAAGCGTCCACTCCCTCCCAATAACGGCATCAAATTATGATCTCAACAATGGCTCGATCCCTTGAAGAAGACAGAGCCAGCACAATCTAGTCACCTCAAAAAGCCCAGCTCTGAACATTACCCTGGAGGGGGGACATTAAGAGCTAGGCCCTGACACCAAGGATTCTCAGGAATGCACGCCCTCCCCCTTTTTTTTTTTCCAATCTCTATTTATTTGGTACAGTGTCCCGATATACAGCTCACACTGTAGTGATCTTCCTGTCTCAGCCTCCTCACTGCTGGGATTACAGGTGTGTGCCACCACACCCAGTTTCTGTGGCCGGCTCGATGCACCTGGGGTTCCAGGGCTGGCATAGCATGTGCTACTGGGGATGCAACCCAGGTCCTTGCATTTTCCAGGCAGGTTCTTACGCCACTAAGCTGGCTCCCACCTGTCTGAGGCTTTGGAGACATACACCTCCCTGTCTTCTTCACATCAAGCCAATCTTTGCCTCCCTCTTGACACACTGTTCCCTCTCAACAAGTGCCTCTTCTAGGCTTCTGAGAACACCATTGTTCAGACTGAATCGTGTCTGCCCTCTCCCCCAAATTCATGTGACAGAGGCTTAACTCCAAAGGTGTCTAGACATGGTGACAGGGTCTTTAGGGTGTCAAGCAACAGTGAGCTGCTGTCATTGCCATTGCAGCCTTCAGACTGTGAGAGTAGACATGGGTGCTGAGGCCATGAGGCTGGTGCTGCCCTTTGTTAGGGCAGACTTCGCTGGCTGGCACTCTCACCACACTGGACGAGGCCTGTTCTCTTTCAGGCGACCTTACCAAATAAGGCCCTGTTCATTGGTACTGGGGGCTAGAACTCCCAACATATGCATAGGGGAAGGACGTGAGGGGAACAGCGCAACCTTGGGCTCTAGTTTCCAGCTGGGCTCAGCCAGTGGGAGGCACGGCAGAAGACTGGTGAGGGAGGGACAGTGAGGTCTCATGACACTGGCTCCTCTGCTGGGATCTCTGAATGGCCTGTCTACTGCAGGCCACCTTTCATGTGGCCCTTCCTATAACCATCCTTTCCCTGTGTTCTGAACTATTTTCTGAGGAGTTAGGGGGGAGTTGATGGATTGCCACCACTGCAGATGACACCATGCCCAAAGCTTGCCAATATGTGTGCATTTGTTAAAATGCCTGAAACCAGCCAGAGTCTGCCGCATGTCCTGCTGGGACACCGAGTGACTGCCATTCTGAGGCTGAGACGCAAGCATCTACACCATCCTCCACACTACCTGTCGGGGAGGATCCTGCAGCATCCATGGGATTTGCATTGCCCCACCAGTGTCCCACTGTCCCCTCTGCTCCATGGGTTTCCTCCCTTGCCTTATCACCTTGCAGCTCTTGGAGAAGAGTATGGGATTTGCCCTGTAATTTATGTTAGGATGGCATAGGGAATTGTTTTGCTTGGTGAATTGTGACAAACTGGAAAGCAGGTGGACCTGGAAAGGCTTGATGGTTCCTGGAAGTAACTCCCAAGCAGATGGCCTAGGTGGGGCTGGTGAGAATGTCACCTGCTGCCCAGGGGACAGCCAGCTGCCACAGGAGGGAAGCCACAGGGCCCTGAGCCTCCCACTGAGCCACTGGCCATACATGAATGTGGCAGGGAGAGCAGCCAAGCACAGCAGGGCAGAGTCCAGCAAAGTCGAGATAAATAGTCAATTCAAGTAATCTGGTGTGGTTGGGACGCCAGAGAGCTTAAGGATGCGTTTTCCCTACTGAAGGCCACCAATAGCTCACTTCCCTCACACATTTGACTCAAGCCCTTTTCTATTACAGGGTTTGCAGGCAGTTTTCTGCTGGTTGGGAGGGGCTGAATGGAACTTTAAGGTTGGGAATAGGTGAGCAGGAGGCTACCCCAGCACTTGGACAACGATATTCCAAAGCAGATTGGTGGCTTATTAGTCCTAAAAAGGCAGCAGGGCCAGTAGTTTCCTCAGACACTGCTGAGCCCTGGGAGGTGCAGCCTCTGGGAGGTGACAAACATGATGGCAGAACTCTCAGGAGGGTATTAGACTTCCACCAGAACTCCAGAGCTCTGTCTGAAACCAAGGAAAGCCAGCTGTCCCAACCTTGAAAGAAGTGACAACTCTTGACACCTTCAGCTTGGACTCCCAGCCTCTGGAAGCGTGAGGAAGACATATCCCTGGTTTATAAGATGCCCATCTGTCACATCTACTTCAGTCTGATGCCCAGTGCTCCAGAGATGACAAGGCCCACAACTCAGGGGCCAGGCCTGCCCTAAGCTTGTTTCCCTGACAGTGTCTTTTCCTTTCCTCTGAGTTCTCCACACCAGTGTTTGGGATGAGTATCCATTTTATCTCAAGCCAGAAATATTCCCCACTCACTCACCAGAAGAGCACCTTGACTAAGAATGTTGTCTGTCCTGGCTCCAAGGACTCTCACAGGTACCCAGCAGCTGTCAGTGCCCAGGGTGCATTTGCAGGCATGAGGCAGGGGAAAGAAAGGGTGAGAATGAAATGTGACAGTCCCTACAGAGGAACACTGGCTGCTGAGCAGTGGCACAGTAGCCTGGAGCTGCTAGGCCTTGGGTTTAGGGATCCTCTCAGCCCCCAGATGCAGAGCGGAGGAAAGGAAAACAGACTACATTTGGAGCACTCTTGCAGTGACAGGTCAGGAAGGTGAGGAAAAGCAACAAGAGGAATGGCTAGAAAGGCAGGCAAGAACCAGGCACTGCACCTGGGAGGCCCGAAATCAAGAGTGGTCTCAGGGATGCAGACTCCAGGTAAGCATCCACCTACCCCAGGAGATCTTAGGAACACCATGAGTGGATGGGATTTACCACCACATGGAGAAAGAAAAACAGGAGAACACAGAAGAGTTTTTCAGGAGTTGACTGGAGATATGTGGGCAGAGCTGTGGGCAGTCAGGAAGCAAGATCCAAAGTGTGTCGTGTCACGGGGACAAGAGGCTGCTACAGGGAGTCCACAGTTTAAAGACTGTCAAGTGCTACTAAGCCAAATGCTCCCAGGTCCCTGGAGTCTGCCATCTAACAGCCCAGGAGAAGCTGTGACACAGAAGAAAGCACAAAGCTCACTGCAAGGAGCACCCAGGGGGCCCAGGGCTCTGCAGATCTGGAGTGTGCAGTGCTGCTTTAGGAGCTAGCAGGGGGAGTCAGGCATGCCTGTTCAAGTCTCTTGTTTGCTCAAGCTACAAGACCAAGGACAGAGCTGCCTTAGGTTTTCATTGAAGATGTTTTTTTTTTTTTTTTTTGTATTTTAGGGAATAGTCTACAAGGTGTTCAGGGTCTCACTACTAGATCGGACTCGTAGTGATCTGCCTGTTCACAGCCTCCCAAGAGCTGGGATTACAGATGCTCACCGCCACACCCAGTCTCAACTGCCATCTCAGTGCACCCTGGGGCTGGGGGCCAGCACACCAGGTTCAGGGATTGAATAAGATTTGCGTTTTACCCAACAATCCACACATGCTGGCCTGTAATCAGCAAGGGCAGGGCACATGTTCACCCCGTAACACATCTAACAGCTCCCAAGTGGGACAGGAGTCACTGCGAGTTTGAAGCCTGCCTGGCGGGGGAGTCCAAGGCCAGGCAGCATCACACAGCAAGAGCGCATCTCGAAGAAAAACCAGAAAGGCAGAGTGCCCAAGCATGTGTCACTTCACCACAAAGACAGGGTCTGAGTCCAGCTGTATCCTCAGCAGAGGGACAAGGCAGGGGACAGCTCGGGGCCACCATGGTGACACAAAAGGCTGGGACACTGGTCAGCCTTTGCATGCAGAAACCATTATCCTTCTCACGGCAGCATGTTGCTTCTCTATTCCTTGTGCCCTTTTTTTAACAGGCTGGTCATTTGTGATGTTAAGATCAAAGCAGACCGTTCACACAAAATGAACTGTTGTCAAGGAAAAGCCTACACCAAACTGCTAGCCTCACTTGCTCTTAGCACGCTTAAGAGATTGCCAATTCTGGAGGCCACAGCTTGGTAGTACATCATTAATTTCCCACCAGTTCTGCTGTAGCTAACTCATGTGTGGGTTACGATGGTGACGGTTGCCAAGGTTACTGCTTAGTGACCAGCAGGCTATTCAGGACTCCTCACTTGGGCCTGGGAGGCTGATGGGTGCCTGAAATGGAATAAAAGGTTTGGCACGTCTGGCTTCACACTTGAGTCTGTCCCCTCGGGAGTGTCATAACCTTTAGGTTACAGGATTACTCAGCTCTACGTGAAGGCAGCAGCAGTGACCTGAGCCCCTTATGTTCAACCCAACTGTGACACCTATGGGCATAAGGCTGCGTGGTTCTGTGCAGAAGCTTGCACCGCAGCACAAAACTTCAATCTTCTAGGACAAACTGACCACAAACACCCAGTGGGCCAAGTCTTGCATAGGAAACAACGTCCTCTGCAATGGAGTCCGCTTCCTAGACTTTGGCCTGTCCCAGCCCATCATAAGCTTGCTTCCCCCCTTGGCAAAGCAGCTTGGTGTCTTGCACAGGACCAACTCCCTCATTGGGCTGGGTCCTCCAGGCCCCCCAGCACCCGCCTGTGTACAGGATGGAGGGGTTGGCGCACCCTTGTGGCAGTATTTCCGTGCCAAAACTCCCAGCTCTGGGGGTGGAGTACAAAGGTCTAGGCTTGGCTCCAGCAGTCCCTTCTCCAGCTGCACCTTACAGTTCCTCCTAGTCAACACCTGCTTTCTCTGGCACCTAGGTCCACCCAACATGCTTATTGCCATGACCTGTCACTCCTTCCACATGGTAACTGTCCCATTAGCCAGGACAAGGTGGGGACCACATTAATCCACTCACCTTCCAAAAGCCCTCCAGGCATCTTAATGAGACATTCGGAATCAAACCATAACAGGCAGGAGCATAATCCAGGAATCATAGAAAGGGAATGACCCCTGAGGGCTTAGAAACTCCTGCAGCCCAGCAGTCACCTTGAGCTTGCCAGGCAGGTGCTATGCCACTGAGTTATATATATGCCTGGCCGTGAGATGTTTCTTCAACCTAACAGTTTGAGTCCGCTACAGGTGTCTACCTCTTGCCACAGTCATTTCCAGTGAGGAATAAAACACAGCTAACAAGTACTAGTAGTTCCAGGTCAGCAGTGATAAAAATTAGCACCTTATCAATTATCAACCTTTGACATCCAGTTGCCAAGTCATGCTCACAAAGAAATTCCCTTGAATTTAATAAAGATGCTGACAAAGGGCTGGGGAAATGGCTCAGTAGAATAAGCAGTTCCCTGGGAAGTGCAAAGGCCCAAGTTCAATCCCTGGTTCTGTCAAAAAAAAAAAAAAAAAAAAAGATGCCAAAAATGTTTTTCACTATTTTTAATATTTACAATTTCAGTTTTACAAAGTTCTGCACATAAAAATAAATATACAGGAACAAACCCCATCAACTGTCTGCATCAGTAATCCTCACTGGTGGGCGCACCATTTATAAGGAAGACTTCATTCAACACACCTTGTCACAGAGACTGTCCTCCGGCGGGGAATTCTAAAGGAAGAGCGGCCTCCTACCAGCTAGAAACACCACGAGACCAAGGGCCCTGCGCACTGGCTCTTGAGGAGTGTGCCAGTGGCGATGTTTAGGTCTCATGCTCACGGAGGGCCACACATACAAGTACAGCTAGGAAACCAAGCCACCTCCTCTTGCCAGTAACTGTGAAAAGAGTGCGTGAGGCAATAGAGCTGAGGTTCAGGTTCACCCTGCCGGCGGGCAAGCGATGCCGGCAGATGCTTAGCTTCATCCGCCTGAGGACGACGGGCCTCTGCGGCCAGGTCTCCAGGAGCAGGCTCCGCCTCCTTCACCCGTCAGAGGGTTATAACCTGGGCGACAGGAGGGCAGCAAAATTATGATCAGGAGCTGATTATGCTGTGCAAAGACAGGCAGTCTGTTTTCATGGTTGCTTTCAAAAATCTTTTATATCCTTCAGAGACAATGCAAGAACTACTTCTATGGTGCTTGAATTGACTTTCTCAAAGTGAAGGGAGCCATTTGATTTCCTATTCCTACCGCACCAAATATATACCAAAAGCAGTCCCCAAATCCTCTCCAGGGGGCGCATGCTGCAGGCCTGAATTGCACCACCAAAGACACAGGGAGGAGGGGCACCAAGTTCACGAGCTCGAAGAGTTCAAGTCCAGCCTGGACTGCAGTGAGGCCCTGTCTCAAACAAGCAAGCAAGCTAGCAAAACCCTCTTAGGATGACCTGATTTAAGTACATGAAATTCCAACAGCAGCTCATAACAAAAATAAATACATACTCAAGGGCTGTTCAGGTTAGAGAACAGATTTTTTAAAAATCGGAGGCGTAAGCTGCCACTTCTTCCAGGCAGCTCAGGGTCACCTCAGTTGTTCCTCCTCCTTTTCCTATCCTGCTAGTGTCCCCAAGTTGGGGGAAGGCTCAGGACCGCTGGCCGACCAGAACTGCTAAGTTGCTTTCCTCCTACTTGTGGAGGAATCTACAGGCAACGTATCTCCATGCTGCAATTTCTGTTTCTCTAAAACCAGGCTGGTCAGAGGCCCTGGAGCCCAGGTCTGCTAAACAAGAGGCAGACAAGCATGTCATGCATTTTCTGCGATTTCCACTCCTCTGTTAAAGGTCACCACTGTGTGTCCAGAAAACAGGCCTCCAGCAATGGAAAGTTCTCACACAGCAACTTCTTTGCAGGTGTACCTCCCTTCCCCCAGGCAGCCAGTGTTGAGCTCCTGGATTAACCTTACCCCTAAGCCCCGTTTGTGACCTCACTGCCACACTTCCTAGCTTCCCCTCCATCCTCCAAGATGTCATTCAAAGCCAGGTGTGGTAGTCATCACCTGTGACATCTGAACTCTGGGAACTGAGAGAGAAATCACAAGTTTGAGCCCATTCTGAGCAACTTAAGACTGCCCTAAAATTTAAAAAAAAAAAGGGATAAGGATGTAGTAGGAAGCATAAAGGGCTCAGTAAAAAGGTCTTGGTTCAAGCCCCAAGATTTTTGTTTACTGCTAACCAAAATAAAAAACTTCAATGTCACCTGGGCTGCCACCACACCTGACCTCCACGGAGGACATGAAGCACAATGGCCACATCGCTTAGCAGTTAGAACCTCCCCCCCCCCCCCCCCGTACCAGGGATTGAACTCAGGACCTTGCATTGACAGGCAGGGACTTAATCCTCTAAGCTATCTCCTCAGTCCC
>PVKA01000782.1:89836-123962 GCA_004027165.1 Ctenomys sociabilis | reverse complement strand
TGGACAACAGCTCACATGTCCACATACCCTGAGAGCTCCCCCCCAGGCCCACCCCTGCTCCAGCCCTTGCCTCTCATTGGCCAGGTGGGCAGCGTCTGCTCGGCCTGCAGAGCCCCGCCAACCCTGCTGCTCCAGGAGGGCCCCTGTGGGACTTTGTGTCCTATACTTGGGATTCTGCCTCAATTTATACTGAAATAAAGAGAGAGTGTCTTGCTTATCTGAAAACTCAAGTCGGCTGTCACTGGTGCTTACCGTTTCCCCGCAAAGGCTTCTTGTCAGGTTTCCGCTTCGGGAGGGCGGCTGAAGTAGAAGGCCCCGGACTGTCCTCCTCCTATTTTGAAAATAAGACAGGATTAAACCTTTCAATGCCCAGGGAGCCATTTTTGGAACAGCCATAACAATGGTACATAACAAAATGTTCTTAAATTCTTTTTCCTTTTCTAGTAATATGCATTTAATTTCATGCAAAAATTTAAAAACTTTCACTTTTTTGGCATGGATGAGTTAAGAATCCATTAAAATGCTTTACTTAGGGCTGGAGGAAGAGTCCAGTGCTAGAGTGTTTGTCTACTGTGTGGAAGGCCCCATCCACCCACAGGGCCCAGCACCAAGAAAGGAAAAAATCCCACCAACAAAGGGGAACTCACTAGAAAACACCATCCATTAGCCAAATGAGTTTACCTGAGGCCTTCCTGCATTTCGCTTATAACTTTTGCCCTCCTGCATGCTGTCCCACATTGCAATCTTCTGTCTTCTTTTCTCCTCTTCAAGCTAAGAATCACACATTTACAGAAAGAACCCATTAATTGCAATCTCGCTCAGAAAATGCAAATTCTGCAGTCTAAATTTAAGTGTCTTTCACAAACCTTGGCCCACACTGTCTTCCCTTTTGTTTGGACACTATCAAAAAAGCAGAAAGTGTCAGGGAAAGAATAGTAATGCTGCTCCTCTGAAACCCACCCTTACCCCCCATTTCGGCAATGCAGAGCTCTGATATATGCACAGGGCCTCAACCAGCAGGGCCTCACATACGCTGGACAAGCGCCTTCCCACTGAGCAGTGTTCTCAGCCTGGTTAGTGCATGTGGCTACCAGGCTGGCCTGGCCTGGTCATGACCTGTGTGTCACCTACACCTCCAGAAGTCACTTAGCCTCTACACCTTAGGATGTGAGGAGCAGAGGAAGGCGATTTCCATGCAAGTCAAGCATGATGGAAACATAAGGAAACTAACCTCAGGAAATTACACAAACCAATAAGCACTTGGGAAGGTCTACCCTAAACCTCCCAGCCAGGACAGGCCTTCACAATGTAGGAACAGCACGCCTGACCGAAAAAAGCTTTTCTTCCAAGAGCCAACTGACACAGATCTCAGGTGCATGTCAAACACCACTGGAGTTTGCAACCAAACTGCAGCTCAGCCTGGCTGCCCTCCCCCAGAAGTTTCTCCCTGGTATTTGAGCCATCACTGCTAAGCCCAAATGCTTGTCACATTTCAGCGTCTGCAAGTACAGGAGGTACGCAGAAACCAACATGAAGGATGTTTTACACCTCTGCATAGCCACCGAGGACATCTGACCAGAGCTACAGCAGTGACTGGCATCGCAGGCCAGAGCTGACCTAACAAGGAGGCAGGCAGCCTCCATCAGAACCGTGTGGTGTATGTTATACAATCTAAATACTTATAGCTGGGCGTGGTGGCACGTGCCTATAACCCCAGCACTCAGGAGGCTGACGCAGGACTGCCTGCCAGGAGGTCAAGGCCAGCCTGGACTACACAGAAAGACCCTGCCTCAAAAAAAAAAAAAAAAAAAAAAAGAGAAAGAAACAAAGCTTGTATATAGTTCCTTTTCCAATTTTTAGGGGCCTTGAACTGTAATTTTATGTTTTGGAAGTACTGGGGTTTGAGACCAGAACATTCACACTGAGCTACGTCCCTAGGTCTTTTTCATAAGTTTCCAGGCTGGGCTTGACTCTACAATTGGGTTGCCTCAGCCACCCCGAGTGGCACCGTGCCCTGTGCCTACACTACAATTCTCAAGTTCTCCTTTTGTAGTACTGGGGATTCAACCCACAGTCTTTACACTGGGCCACATCCTCAGTCCTTTACATCTTGTCTGGAGACAGGATCTCACTAAATCACTATGCTACCCAGGCAGCACTAGGTCCTGGAATCCTCATGCTTCAGCCTCCCAGAGTGCTGAGGTCACAGTGTGTGCCACCATGCCTGGCTTTTAAGTTCTATTCTAAAAGACTTTTCAGCTACAGCAACAAACCAAATAATCAAGCTGTGCCACTAACACAGACAAGACACACAACTGACATGGATTAGTGCAGGCTGCTGGGACAAGTGACCAAGGAGGGAGGAATGTGGAGTGTCCCATTCTGTCTCTTCCTTCTGGGTCCCAACCAAGCTGGGCAAGCAGCCGGAAGGATGACTACGCAGATACTACAGGAGTCCCAGAAGGCACGCATGCCGGGAAAACACCAGTGACGCAGCAGGCGAGATCCTGCCGTCTTCCCCTGGAGCTCCTTTAATGCATTGAGGAGCGGATGCCTTGTGCCACAAGAAAACTAACTTGTCTATTGGGCCTCTGGTGACAGGAATGTGGGACACACCATCTCGATGGGGGACACTGCTGTCAGAGACTTACACAGGACTGGGATGGAGTCCAGTGGGAGAGCTCTTGCTGCCATGGGTAAGGCCCTGGGTTCCATCCTTAGCAGCTCAGGCAGCAGTTCTTCATTTCACCATAGCAGACACAAGCACAGACACACACACAAGTGCTTGATCTTGCCCTGGTCTGTCGCTTCTCCTGAGCTCTGGATCTTTCACTGTAATATTATGTGCACACAGCCATCCTTCCCTAAGAAGGAGTTTTTCTTGCTATCACAACTATCTGTAGAGGTCGTGAAACACTTGCTAACGCTACTGGGACACCGCACATACCTGTCTTAGCTTTTCCTTGTGCTTTTCAATTTGTGCATTTAATTCTTCTTGCATTTTTAAACGAGCAGCTGCTAAAGCCTCTTGTCGTTTAACAACATCATCAGGTTCTAAAATGAAAAAAAAGAGGTCATCGACCTGGTACAAACTAAAACCTTGAATGGCTACACTGTAAGTATAAAGAGGTGCAGATGACAGACAATGAAAACTGTTCTGTTTGTGCTTCACTAATCCCACCTCCTTTTAGCTAAGGTTCTTAGCTGTCAGCAGCTACATCATCAAAAACATGTTAGAAATGCAAATTTCTAGGTTCTCCTTAGCAACTCTGATTCAGTAAACCTGGGGTAGTGGCCACACAGTGTGAGGGCCACAGCGAAAGCCACTGTACACACGGACACCTCTAACACTCACTCTCAGGTTGAGCAGAATTTCAAGACAAGCAGACAATGATAAAAGCTTTCTGAATTTTTAACCTCTGCTCCATCAGCCCAGGTTTGTATCAAAGAGAGTTAAGAAACTTTAGGGGCTTTGTCCTTCTAACAACAAAGAAAAATCTTTGCCAACTAGCATTAAAAATACAAGGGTCATTTATACTTTCCTCTGGTTTGTAGATAAAAAGAGCATTCTGCCCCAGCCCCAGTACACAGAGCTCCCCTGGAGACGGTGGAGCACACCTGGAACCACTGTGCTCTGGGAGATGGCAGGAGGGGACCACAGCAACTCATGGATACACGGCAATCCACATCTGTTTAATGACACAGCTCTGCTCACAACATTTAACATTCTCTCTTTCAGGGAACATGCCCATAAAAACTGTAGTTAGTGGAAAGGCTGCTTTTTGGGAGTGAAACTGTTCAAACAGCCACCTGATACTGAAAACCAGGCTTGATAAGTCGGAGAAAACTCAACACGAAGCAGGTTGTAGAATGAAAGCTGAATTTCTGGTCACTTATAACACTGCTCTAAGAATTAAGTGAGAGCCGGGCGTGGTGGCGCACGCCTGTAATCCCAGCACTCGGGAGGCTGAGGCAGGAGGATTGTTGTGAGTTCGAGACCAGCCTGAGCTACAAAGTGAGCTTAAGGCCAGCCTGAACTGCATAGTGAGACCCTGTCTCAAAAAGATAAAATAAAAATAAAAATAAAAAATAAATGCTTCTTCTTTCGAAGATAATGATACACAGTATTAACTATTGTTTTCCTCTTACTACTGTTACAGCATTGTTTCATTAAAAAGTGAAATAAAATAAAAATCCTAGCTGGAAGTGTAGCTCAGCCCAAACGTCCAGAGTTTGATCTCCAGCATCAACAAAAAGGGAGACAAAAAAAAAAATTACCTGCACCAGAACCCACTCCAGAGGCGTAGAAGGCACTCGGTACACTGAGCATCATACACCCATTCCTCTTTCAGTTTTCAGTTTTAGTTTTTGAGCAGAGTGGCCTTGAGCTTCCTATGTAGTCCACGCTGGCCTCCGACTCACACAGACATTACTCCCCCTCACCCAACGGGGATTGAACTCAGGCCCTTGTGCTTGCCAGGGAGGCGCTTATTCCACTGAGCCATCTCCCCAGCCCCCAGAGTCTCACCAAGCAGCAGCTCGGACTCCTAGTGATCCTCCTGTTTTCAGGCTCGCCTGCGCTGGGATTACAGGTGTGTGTCACCACATCTGGTATTCACTCATTATTCTTTTGGGTCTTTTTTTTGGCAGAACTGAGGATTGAACTCAGGCCTTTGCATTTTGCCAGGCAAGGGCTTATTCTACTGAGCCATCTCCCCGACCCCTAAACAAATCAATTCTCTTTTTCGCGGAACTGAGGATTGAACTCAGGTCCTTGCAATTGCCAGGCAAGTGCTTCTTCTACTGAGCCATTTCCCTGGCCCTCCTCTCATTAATCTTAACAGATTAACTTTTTAAACATTCAAAGCAGGCTGAGTCTGGTGGTGCACTCGAGGCTGAGGCCGGGGGGATTGCTGAGTTTCAAGGCCAACCTGGGCTAAGTGGTAAATTTAAGACCAATCTCACCTACATATTGATACCTTCTCACTAAAATAATAATAAGGATAATAATAATAAAGTAGAAATATTAATACATATAAACCTATTAAAAGCAGCTGATGTAGAACAAGTGGCTCGTGTCTAATCCCAGGCACTAACCTATGGCAGCAGCCTCAGCTCGGTCCAGGTGCCTCTGTCTCACGGCCCTCAGCCGGGCATAAAGCTTATGAAAGAGCACGTAGAGAAGGACGCAGCTGAAGAGGATATACCAGCCATAGGCGGCCAGCAGCGAGCCCACTGGAAGGAAGAAAACAATTTTAAGACTCTATAAAGATGTCACTTTTCCATAAAACTCCACACGGACAAAAGGTCGCTACTGCCGTCAGAACTTTCACGGTCTAGCTGAAGAAACGGTCTTCTATGTGGGTAAACCAGGAGCGCGAACGTGGCACCAGACAGCTCGGGAATCCCTGGCCGGGCAGGCAGACCCATGGAGAACCCGGAAAGTCGGGTGGGGGCGGTCCGGAGGGCGTAGGGCACGGCGGCCGGGACTTGACGGCAGAGGCCCTCATCCAACTCAGAAAGGCCAAGGCCCTCGCTCACACACAAAGGATGGAGTCGAGGCTTAGCAGTGTGATGGAGCGGGGACGAGGCGCCACTAGGGACCCAACTACAGCCCGGGCCAGGTGACCCCGGCATCTGGAACAAGAAGGGCTCGGTGCGCACAAGGCAAAGGACTCCAGCAACCGAGCTCGGCTCCCCACAGCTCGACTAGAGGTCTGGCCCGCAGCCCAGGCTGACCGCGGCGCCAAAGCCCGGCTGCCGGCCAGAGCTCCCTGGCCCTCGCAGGGCGCAACGATCAGGACCCACCCAACATGGCGACGCTCCAGGGAGCTGGCGGCGCGCAATTCACTTCCCCGCGGCGACCCACCGGTAACGTGCAAGAAGCGCAGTCCCTCTGTCTCCAGGGCCGGCCTCGCGGACAGCAGATCCCCTTCGCGATCCATGGCCGCCGCAGCCAACTGCACAGCAACACCGCCTCCCGTCGTGCGCTTCCGGCTCTTCTCTACGTACACGTGGCGCTGCCGACGTGGCCGTACTTTTAGCCAATCGCGACTCGACTCCGCTGAATCATCGGCCAACCACAGAGAACGTGACTAAGGGGTGGGGCGGGACTTCCGACAGATGCTCGCGGGATTTGCAGTTTGGTCAGGGGCTGCCCTCGGTGTAGGTGAACGATGAGCCTTTCGCCGAGAGATTACCAAATTTTTACGGTTAGGAGGTTGAGGTCAAAGAGGCTAAACTCTGAGTCGGAATCCGCATGCACACTCCTAAACCCATTGGGCTATGGAGCTCAACTGATTGGTAATAGCCAGCCAGGGAAGACGGCGGCTCAACTCTGGCCCACAAAGGTGTAAACACGAAATACAGGCAACTAGTCAAGGAAGTCCCCACCCACCCTCTAGGTCTGTACGCGGGCTTCGCCAAGTGCCCCAAGTACTGTTTTCAGAAAACAATGAAAGCAGAGACTGGTATGCTTTGTTATCTTCCGCCTAATCCCGTTTTAGGTTAATGGTATTTGGAAATCGAAACTATGGTGCTCAGAGGTAGTAGTGACTTTGGAAAATAATTAGGGTGGACCCCTCTCGAGATACCATGCAGAGATAAAATCCTGCTATGGCATGTTACAGCCAAGACAGGTTCATGCTATTTGGCCTCTCAGCCTCCCAATATGGTGCTAAATAGCCTTTTCTGTAACATATTTTGTTACACTAATGGCTAAGATTCCTATTGAAGGACTGGAGGTTTGCACACAAAAGCTTGAAACCTTCCTTCACTTTAATAGCCTTCTTGAAAACGGATTCAGTCAAATTTGGAAATTGAAGACTTGTCAAATAACACTGTGAAGATAGCCATCGATTTCTTTTTTGAAAGAAGTGGGGATTGAACTCAGGCCCTTGCACCTGCCAGAAAAGCGCTTATTCCACTGAGCCATCTCCCCGGCCCCAGCCATCAATTTTTGACAACCGTTAAAGTGAACTGTGATTTTTTTTTTTTTTTAAAAAAAGGGCTTTGGATACAGCTGGAAGAGTTCGCTTCCCAACCAACACTGAGTGCTTGCATGCATACACACACTCCTTTCCATTCAGGACTCTGCTATAAGAGAAGCTAACACCAATTCATGAAAATAAAAATAATTTTAAACAAATACAAAAAAAGCATCCTCAGGGGCCGGGGAGATGCTTCCCTGGCAAGCACAAGGGACTGAGTTCAATCCCTGGTTCTGCCAAAAACAAAAAGCATCTTCGCTTACCACCAGAATGTGTGCCTATGGGTCATGACAGTCGGTACCGTAAACTGGGTGATGATTTTACTTCGTACGCTCTGCTCTTATAGTTCCACTGGTAGAGGTTTACAGCCTTCCTCACTGGGCTTCTGTTACCTTCGTCCTAGTTGAAACTTGGCTTATCTAGAACTGTCAAGTTATTTCAGCAATGTGCTCAATACCACTGCGCAGGTGTTACTTGCAAAACTAAGATAAAGGTGGACAGTGACCTGAATTTCCACCTGTCACTGACCATACAGCTAACAAGACTGGCCCAGTCAGTCATATGCTTCAGTGCCATACTTGGCCAGGTGGCTTGCTTTGCTTAATGGCAAATGGGTGGAATAAACTGTGGTTGTCAGGCTGAGGTTGTAGCTCACTAGAGTGCAGGCTTCTAAGTGCACAAGGCCCTGAGATTGACCCCAGAGTGGCAAAAGAAAAGGGTATTTTAGCAGCTATTGGTACTGTTAGCCTCACACTGTCACAGAAACATGTAACAAGATGCAATTCAGGTATGAGTACCTAAGGGAGATCAGTGATAGCTACAATAGTTGCCTAACATGAATAACCCAAGGGCCCACCTCTTCCACTTACATTCTGTTAATTCCCAAAGCAACCTTTAAATGATATTAATCGTGTGTGTGTGTGTGTGTGTATATATATATATATACACACACACACACACACACACACACATATATATATATATATATATATATATATATATATATTTTTTTTTTTTTTTTTTTTTTTTAAACAAGGGATTGAACTCAGGCTCTTGCACTTGCCAGGTTAGTGCTTATTCTACTGAGCCATTTCCCCAGCCCATGTATGTACATTAGATAGTATCACCCCTAAATTCATAGTGCTTAGAACCTAAATTTAGTTTTTAGAAACTAAACCAGGGCAATTTATTAATTACACATAAACACTACATAAGTAATATTGAAATCACCATCTTAATGTAGTTTCATAGAAACTTAAGGGTGTTACTCTATCCACTGGTATATAACTTCTTCTATTACATGACAGCAGCTGGCCTGAATGAAACGTATGTTCTGTAAGACTGCAAGTGAGGAGCTTCTGGAAAATACCAGATTAGGGCAATCCCAACTGTTCTGGTCCAGGGACATCAGCGCTGAGAACTGCAACTTTGTTAAAATCTTTGTGATAATACTGTACATGATACAAGTAAAGTCCCACTTGGCTTTTCCTCATCTATTCTTTAATAGTGGTACTAGGGATTCAATATAGGCCTTTCACACTTATTTACAGCCTCACCCCCCATTTTTATTTTTTGTGAAAGATCTCACTTGAATTTGCCTGCCACAGCATTGGGGTTGCAGGTGTGCAGCACACCTGGCTTCACCAAGTTTAGATAGTAAACTTGTGCCCAAGTAATCTTCCCAGTTCAGATTAATTCAGAGAATGGTCAGAAGTCCCATTCCTTGCTAGGTACTACAGTGCAGTTCAGGCCATGGACCCCACAGTAAGCTACTCCTAGGTAAGGAGCATGACCAAAGAACTTACTTTTGGACATTAATACTGCTACTTGTCATCACTAAGGCTTTGGAACAAACAGTCTTACCCAGTAGCGTGGTTAACAATGAAAGTAGGGGCTGGGGAGATAGCTCAGTACAATAAGCACTTGCCAAGCATATGGGGTCCCGAGTTCAATCCCCAAAACCACACACACACACACACACAAAAGTAGTCTTTCTGGACCTTAAAGGAAATCCCCCCAACCCCACCGCAGTGCTGTGGATTGAACCCAGGGCTTATTACTGAGCTATAGCTCCAACAAAATGTAGAACCACTTGTAGTCATCTTATCCTCGGAAACAAGCAGCAGGTTACCTGCATTACCAGGGAAGACAGTCTCTGTCCTCTCAGGGCAGATGCTATGAGCCAGACTCTAAAACAGGCCAGGATAAAAACCTTAGGACTAAGACTTAGAAACCACTGCTCCATTGCCAGCCAGATAGCTCAGTGGATTAAAGCACCTGGTTAGGCAGACACAGGGAACAGGGTTCCATCCTTGGAATTCTGTGCCAGGCCTGCCTCTGGGGCACGCTGAGACTGTGACTGAGACTGGGCATGATGGTGTGCACCTGTAATCCCAGCTCTTGGGAGGCTGAAAACAGGAGAATCACTGAGTCTGATCTGTGTAGTAAGGCCTGTATTAAATTAAAAAAAAAAAGAAAAGAAAAAAAAGAAACCACTTCTCCTTGTGCATCCGTCTTTCCAGTCAGACTTTCAAGAGCTGGAAGCACACACAGTTCCTTTACGTCACAGCCATCAGTTGATCTGCAATCGCCAAGTATCATTCCAGGATTATTTTGAAATGTTTCTCACAGTTGAGAATCATGTAACACCTAGCTGGGAACCCTAAGTCCTGGCTTTTTAAAAATCCCTAGTGAGGCACGCTGTGATCTGGAAGGAGCTGAGCACCGGCAGGGAAGCTGTGAACCCCCCACCTGCAGTGTTCTTTCTATGGGATGGGGATGCTGCTCCTCTGTTCCTATTCCACCTCTTGATGAGAAGCCCTACTCATCTGAAACCCTCAAATAATTTTTCATAGTCTCGTATTTGAAAGTTCAGTGGTCCATCCTGTCCTTTGAACAGATCTTTTACCATGCAAAAGTTTTCTAACATCACCTGGAAAACAGCGGTTCACTGAGTTTTGTAGATCTTCTGAAGTTGAGCCATTTCAAGCCACACAGCCCTGTTAAATAGGTAATTAATTTGAATGATTGTGTGCAGGCTTAAATAGGTCAAAGGATGCTCGCTCATGTTAAGTCCTAAAGCCTGGCTGCTTTTATAAAGAATGTGAAACATAAACACTTCCTAGATTGTGGGAAAGCCTACCTAGAAAAGGTCTTCCTGAACTTCCTACATAAACATGACCTTACAAACCCTACTCCAAAAGCACATGATGACATACAACTTGGCAGCACAGTGAGTGGACTTTTTATTTTTAACATTTGTAGAAAACTGACATTTAGATTCCAAAATTCATTACAAAATTATCAGCAGCAGCTTTAAGCATTTCAACAATGCTCATGGGTCCCTCTTTGCTGACACAAACAAGGCCATTATTCTGTGTTCAAAAAGCAAGACTTATCCCAAGAGTCTATTACGTCTGCCACACTGCTCAGGACCCATTTGCGACTGTGTCTTCCTCCATCTCCTCTTCACCATCATCAGTGGGACCTGAAGAAAACCAAAAACCAGAAATCACATAAGTTTTAGAGAACCTGTGTACTAGGCAAGTGTCCATTCTGTGAGTACTATGTGCCATATACTGGAAAAGGTAGGAAAAAACCCAAAGCAGCCCCTGCCCTAAAGGAACTTATAATCCAGGGATAGCTTGTCTTTGGCGGGTAATAGAAAGGATGGTTTATTTCTAAGGAGGAGGTCCAAAGGTATTTTTAACAGAATGAAAGTGATTGCCTCTCATAGTTATGTCTATTTATTGTCTGTGAAGACAAAAATTGGAAATACTAAAAACAAACAAAAAACCACAGTCACACACCCAATACATGCTTGATACTGGTAACAGTGACTTCATCATCTCTAAATTAGGGTACCATAACAACAACCCAAAAAGTTCTTGTATATATTCAGCGAGTTAAGGCAGGTTCTTTGGTAAATGTGTTTCGAAAAAGGACATGCTTTTTATCCATCAATTGTTTGGGTAAGGGGCTGGGGAAATGGCTCAGTGGAATAAGCGCTTCCCTGGCAAGTGCAAGGGCCTGAGTTCAATCTCTTGTTCCACCAAAAAAAAAAAAAAAAAACAAAATTGTTTGGGAAGATTATTCATTAAGTGTTTCAATTCTATAGTTAAAACCAAACTTCAGATTTCTAGATACAAAGGTACCAAGAAGGAATCTTAAGTGTTATTTGCAAGTCAAGGGCCAATGAGGTCTAACAAAATACAGCACCATTTTCCACGTCCTAATTTCGTATTCCCAAATCCAAAGAGACCCTAAAGGTCCAAATAAAACATCTTGAAGGAGGGCTGGCCAGATGGCTCAGCAGATTAAAGCACCTGCTTAGGCAGAAGCAGGGATGGGTCTGATCTCTGTGTAGTGAGGCCCTGTAGACCCTGTACTAAATACATAAAAAAAAAAAAAAAAAGAAAAAACTTGAAAGATGATAATCCAGGACAGTAAATCTCTAACTTACAGATAAATTCTGTCCAGGAAAATTTTAGCAAGTTGAATTTGTCCATATCTAACAAAGTTGAGTCTTCCATGGTGTGCTGTGAAAGTTTATGACTCAAACATTTTCAGTGGGACTCAGTGTAATCCTATCCTAGTCACAATAAGCAGTTTTGGGCCAGGTGTGGTGGTGCATGCCTGTAATCCCAGCACTTGGGAGGCTGAGGCAGGAGGACTGTTGTGAGTTGAGACCAGCCCGAGCTACGTGTGAACTTAAGGCCAGCCTGAACTGCATAGTGAGACTCTGTCTCAAAAAGAAAAACAACAACAAAAAAAATAAGCAGTTTTGACACTGTGTACTTTGCACCATCTGTCACCACGGAACCCTGAACACCTGGTGATTTCTAATGTTGCCTGCTCTATCACAAAGCCATAGTGCCCCATGTGGCTTTCTTCCTGACCACACTATCCCTGTTGTGGGCTTCATATTCTGGCCCTCTTTCAGTTCCAGGGTGCCTTCCTAAGCGGTGTTCTGGGGTGCTCTCTCCTCTGCCTAAAACATCCTGCTAGCTGCATCTACTTTAGCAGCTCTGAAACTGTTAGGCCTGCAGGCTTACAGTCTTTGTTTATGTTAATTATGTTTACTAATCTTGTGTTAGAAACTAAAGTTGGAAATTTTGAAAGACAGTAATTCTGAAAAACAAATCTGTTACTCATTAAGATTTACATTACCATTTTTAGATTTCCTGAAAGAAAGCACTGACTATAAATACACTTTTTTTTTAGTGGTCCTGCGGATTAGACCTGGGTAAATCTGCATTACACTAGACTACATTCTCCTACTTTTTGAGGCAGGACTTCCGTAGGTTGCCCAGCCTACCCTTGAACTTTTCTGCCTGATTCTTCAGTAGCTGGGGTTTTAACATGCTCCACTACACTCATCTGAAGGCCTCAAATAATTTTTCATAGTCTCTTATTTGAAAGTTCAGTGATCTTTCCTGTCCTTTGAACAGATCTTTTACCCATACAAAGTTTTCTAATACCACCTGAAAAACAGTGGTTCACTGAGTTTTGTAGATCTTCTGAAGTTGAGCCATTTCATAACACAAACCCAAAAAGAACTCCTGTTCATTAATGTCCCTACTTTCTCACAGAAGTTTTTCAAGTATTAAGTAAAAAGTAAGTTTTCCGGTGTTTTAATCTTTGCTTGAAACCTTGCACTTTACTACTGATAAGTTTTCTTTGAGGCAACCACTCACTTCATGAGAATATCTGCCGCTTACCTCAAGTCAACTAGTGCATGTACATGACCAAACATCTCAAGCCTGCAGAAGTCTCATGTGCACCCATTTGCCATACAGAAAAACAAACAGATGTGTACTGAAGCAGTGCGATTTAGTAATTGTTTTGCTGTGCTGAGACTTGATCCGACACTATACACACTAGGCAAGGGATTCACCACCAAGCTGGGTCCTCAGACCCTAATAATCCTCTAGGACACTCATTCAGGACACACTTTTTAAAAATTTTTTAAATTTTATTTTGTCTTTTTGAGACAGGGTTTCAATACAGTTCAGGCTGGCCTGAAGCTCACTTTGTAGCTCAGGCTGGTCTCGAACACACAACAATCCTCCTGCCTGAGCCTCCCGAGTGCTGGGATTACAGGCATGCGCCACCATGCCCGGCTTCAGGACACTCTTAACTGCAACTGGGAGTAGACAGCAAGGAAGACTTATGAACTGCAGTCATTTGTACCACTGCCGTGCTGAGGCAACTAGCAGTTCTAACTCCCATCGTTTTTGCTCCATCGGTGCAAATACCAACATAGTAAGAAAAATAGCACTTGGGGTCATTAGAATAGTTTTGATCTCAGACACGTACGTTCCAGGGACCACTGAGAATCAGTGGAGAAAAAACCATGTCCACATGGTTATCGCTGTAGTTTGGCTCACTCAGCTAGAAAAGAATGTTTCCCTCAACTTGTACATACCTTCCCCACACTCCCAAAGTGCTATTTTACTGTGAATTCTCAGTGGTCCCTGGATCCTAGGATGAAAAGCTGTCTCACTAATCCTTGCTTAAAGACAGGCTATGTTCTAAGAACTGTATCACTGGGTGATTTTATCACTGTGCAAACACAAATACCAGGGAGGGTCTTTAGGCACATCTAGATCATGTACTGCAGCCTATGGTTCCTAGGATACAAACCTACACAGTGTGTTACTACAGTAGTCCCTCATTATTTCATGGCTCAACTTTTACGGACTGTTTTGTGGATTTTCAAAAAATACTGATCTAAATTATTTATTGTGGATTTTTCGCTATATTATGAGATTTTGCAGTATGTATAGTACTGTATACGTGTTTATATGTGCACTACTTATGGCTTTAATGATTTTTGCCTAAAAAAATTTAAAACATAAAAGTATATTAAAATGTTAATTCTAAGATATTAAAATAATAAATCAAAATAAAATACAGTTTACAATATGTATTTCTTTAGCAGATGAATACATATTATACCATACAGTATTCATTTGCTAAAATTACGTAAGTTTACAAGTTTAGAAAATAGTTAAAAACATTAGAAGTGTTTTTTGGGGGGGTTGGGGACATGGCTCAGTGGAATAAGCGCTTCGCTGGCAAGCACAAGGGCCTGAGTTCAATCCCTGAGCCATATCACACACATACACACACACACATATATACATATTAAAATGAATGTAACATCGCTACTTTTCACTTAATGGGGGCAGGAGGTCTGGAATGTAACCTCTGTGAAAAGTGAGGAACCACTGTATACCGAGCATCATAGGCAACTGCAATGCAAAGGTAAAGGCACAGTAAAAAAACTACACAATCTTATAGTACCACTGTCTTTTTTTTTTTTTTTCCTTTCCTGTATTTTAGGGAAGGGTCTACAGGATATTCAAGGTCTCACTACTAGATCAGCCTCCTGTTTCAGGTGACTCTCCTGTTTACAGCCTCCCAATTGGGATTAGCGCCACCTCACCCAGTCTCAATTTCATCTCAGCAGGTCTCAGCAGCCCTAGAATCCAATCCCTGGCCCCCAGGCACTTTAATCCGCTGAGCTATTTGGCCAGCCCATACCACTGTCATATATACAAGACTATTATCAACCAAAATGTTGTCATGAGGCACATGGCTGTACAGAAAATTAAAGTCCACATGGTTATCGCTATAGTTTGGTTCACTCAATGCTAGAAAATGTTTCCTTCAACTTTTAAATACCTCCCCCTTACTCCCAAAGTGCTATGCTTTTACTTTATCAAATATTTTTTAAAAACATATTTGGTACAGGGTTTCACTAACCAGTTCAAACTCACGGAGATCCTCATTCTCAGTCACCCCCATGCCCAGATTCAGTGGCCAGCTCCACGCACCTGAGGTAGGCCCAGAGTGGGGTTGGGGGTGATGGCAAACAATCAAATTTTATCTTTCAGCACTTTTTTGGGGTCAGTCCTAAGAATTAAACCCAGGATCTTTGCACTAACCTATATCATTTTATTTTGAGAAAGGTCTGAGTTGCCTGGGCTCCACTCATACTTTTGATCCCTTTGCTTTAGCTTCCAGATAGCTAGGATTATAGGTGTGCACCTGGCCTGTCTTGTAATTACTCTGACTGTGGCATTATTTGGGAGCACACAGCACACTTTCTGACCTGTTCTGCGTTCTCTGCCAGGTATCTGACCGGACTGCAGCAACCCCTTCAGCCTCTCCACTTCAGCCAGGGTAGATGCATTAGCTATCGCATTCTGAGGACAGAGCAGAATGAAGACAGACAATTCCAATTAAGCATAAACTGTTCAGAAAATACAAAACTCTGTAACAACTTCTTGAGATAGAACATTATATAGTTCTATGTCAGAGAAAGGATTTTATTTTGTACACTGAATCAATCTAAAAAAACCAGATCATACATTTTCAATATCGTTGAAAAAACACAGACCTTCTTATAAAACAAGAGAATAAGTAATCATTCTACTTGTCCTAAAATTTAAGCTTATTATCTACATAGTATTTTATTATTGAACACCTTAACAGGCAATATTATAAAATTAGAATTTTCTACTATCATCCAAAAAGCTTTGTCAGACAGCAAATCTGTGAAATAAAAATTAAGGGAAACCCTGAGACAGCATACCATGGTAACTTAAGGTTGGAAGTAACGAATGCACTCAAGGAAATGAAAGACAAAGAAGCCACTTCAACTGGCACACGCAAGTGGGTCAAGTTTAGTCAACTGACTTTGATCTATACTTTCCTGAACTTGGAAGATTTCTAACTGTGGGAAAATGCAATCTTCAACACTGAGACCTACATTTGCTATACTATCATGCCCTAACCCACCTCACTTTAACCAGTCTAGAATCTTAACATGCTATTACCTTGATGGCTTCTACATCCCCTGGAGAGGGCCCACCTTTCTTTTTGTCAGTTGGCAAACCAGCACCTGGATTAAACCTTAGGAGGGAAAAGAATATGACAGTTAAATTCTCACCCATTGATGTTGCTTCTCTTTTACTTTCAAAAGCTTTTGAAAGTAATTAAACCAGTGTAGTATCTTATCTTTGTTAACAAACTGATACAAGAACTCTCTCCTTCAGAAACACCACCCACTTCATCTTCCTATACAGAACAGAATATATAAAACATCATACTAAGATTACGATATTTGTTCTGTGAACTTAGTAGAAATTCCTTGTGATACATGTACCATGATGGCCATACATTATCAGCACTCAAATCCAAAACCACATTAATCACAGTTTTTGGTTTAATTTTGTAGGAAGCAAGCTGCCAGACAGTGTTTCTGAAGTGAAGGGAGTTAAGTTGGATATCTGTATCTTACGTTTTGCTTCTCCTGGCAATATCCTTTGCAAGCTGTGCACCCCGTTTGCCCTTGAACATTTTCTCTGCTTCCTGACGCTCCTACAGCGACACCACACACAGAGTTAATGGAAATAGGAATACCACATGCATTTAGATGCACTCCTCAGAACACATGGAAGAGAATGCTCCTGAAATAACTCTGGGCTGGTAAAAACACCAAAAAGCCAATTGAAAATGAAAAGGAAACACAGTAGTTTTGCCTTTGCTGGTGAAGCTCCTAGAGAAAGTTCCTTGCCTAATAAGCAGGGGGATAGGGAACACCTCTTAATAATGGGGAAAGTCACACTAACAGCCAGAGCTGCTCAGAAACATTGTATTAAGCTCCTCTCTGGGAAGCAATTTAAGCAGACAATCCACTGTATGGCTCTCCAGTATTCTGCCAGCTCTCCATGACCAACATTACACAAAAGAATGTTAATTCAACGCCCTACCATAAATTGCTATAAGGATATAAAAAATTTTCCCCTGCATTTTAAATTACAAAATAACAGTAAAATTTATTTTATTAGTAATTTTTTTTAAGTATTACAAATTGTAAAGAAAAACATACAATTCTATAATGACATACAATAAAGAACACTTACTTTTAGTTTTACTTTCTGAAAATCCAGTACTCTGACTTGTGGAACTTTATAAATCACATATAGTCTGTAATGCTTCTTATTTGTTACAGGATTTCTTAGAATGCTATAAGAAAAGGAACAACAATACCACTCTTGTTCATAACATAGTAGTAAAGAAGTTCATTTGAATATCATGAAGTCCATAAATCAGTACAGTATTATTCACATCACAATGTATCAAGTATGTAACATTAAGAAAAGTTCCAATTTTTAAAATTTTATTTAAAATTTTTTGTTATACATCTCACTACATAGCCCAGGCTAAATTGCAACTCATGGCGATCTTCCTGCTCCTATATCCGCAGTAGCAGAGGCATGGGCACGTACCACAATTGGCTTCAACATTTGGTTTTAAAAGGTATTTTTCAGTAAATGAACAGGGTTGGCAGTGCTATTTTAATAAGTACTTCATTAATTCTGTCACCATAACAAAGGTTTCCATACCTTAGATAAGTCAGTGATTTGAGAGATGCCAAAGGATCCAAATCGCCCTGTAAAATAATGGCTATAGGTAAGAATGCTGACACCACATGTTATTTACGTTGATATTTTGAAATATAGTGCCTTTGGAACACTCTTGCTTTAATAATTTTGACCGAATAAACTGACAGACACATTTCATCTTCTTAAAAATCTATGCATTATTTCCATAAGCACTCTCAAAATGGGCTATTGAGTAATCATTCAGGAAAGAGAACAATGTCAGAGCTAATATGACTCTGGAGTAAGTTATCTATATAGGAAATATCAAGCTAACATCTTAGGTGTAATGTATCTTTCTTGCTATACCCAGGAACAAACTGTCTTTGAGACAGGGTACCTTTATTTTAACCCCCACCAAATCTCTTCAAATAATTTTTGAAAGACAAGGTGAACAGCACAGTTACACAAAAACTAAATTATAGGAAGAAGCCAGACCAGGTTATCAGTCTTCCCAAATTGTCCCACATTCCATACTAAACCAAGGATAACAAACCCAAAACCTACAGTCAATAACTATAATCAAACTAGATGACAAGGCATTTCCCAAAATTCTATAATAGGAGTAAGTGGGGACAACCCTGTGAGTGTATGATGATGCTTGTGTAGGAAGAATCAGAGGAAAGGCAAGAAGCAGCTGATAAACTGGAAAAGTCCACAACAACGTACAGGCACTCCACGAGAACAGTCCACGCACCCGCACATTTTAGTAAGGAATAAGAGTCTGGGAGAAGATCTGATGACATTTCAGCAATACGAATCCTCATTCAACACTAACCAGAAATTGAGTCCTTTCCAGGACAAAATACTACACTGAGGAAAAACTGCTAAGAACACATCTCAATTAAGTAGACGGAAAAAATGGACAATGAGAAAAACAGTACAAGCAAAAGCAGGGAAGTGGTTCACTTCCATAGCATACACACTAAATGGGAAGGATACAAAAGGAGGTTAGTATAGCCCTGAGCAAGGACGATACAGTTTGTGAAGTCACTCAATTATCCAAGGCCAGTCTTGAACTGGAAATCTTGCCTCAGGTTCCCACCAGGCTGGAATTTTGCACATGCACAACTGTGACTGGTTGTTAGATTTTACATGGAACCAACCCAAATGCCCTTCAACTGAGGAATGGATAAAAAATGTATTTTTACACAAGAGAGCTATAAAAAAGATAAATTGAGGCTTTTGTAGATAAATAGATGCAGCTAGACTATACTGGTAAGTGAAATTAATCAGATCCACATGTGCAAACATCATATTATCTCGCTAGTGTGTGAACCTGAAAAAGAAATTAAAATCTGAAAGGTACAACAGATACTGTGAAAGGGAAAGAAATTGTTCAATGGGGAGGAAAAACTGGGATGAGGAAAGGGACAAATGGAAGAAGGAAAAAAAAATATATTTAGTTGTACACGAAGAATAGTTCGGATAATTGTTCTGCTGATTTCTGCTGGTCTTTTGAAAAGAACAGTTAATGTTGAAATTTCTTTTCCTTTTCCTCTTGAATTTCTTACAAATTTTTAATTTAAATTTTAAATCTTGCACATTTATATCTGGTGGCCTGAGCAACTAATTTAAAGATAGCATAAGGCAATACAGCAATCACTATTGAATTCCTTTATTTTGTTTAGTGAAATTTTATATCATTTTCAATTAAGAATAGTCTTGTGGGGCTGGGGATTTGGCTTAATGGTAGAATTCTTGCCTAGCAAGCTGGAAGCCCTAGATTCAGTCCTCGGGACCAAAAACAAAAAATAAAACCTCCTATAAAAAACAATTCAACCAAAAACTACAGTAAAATCAAGAATAGCCACTTGTGGCGAGTGGTACCATACTCAACACTGCAAATCTTAGAAAGCAACATGAGTTTGTTCATAATCCAGGGAGGGAACAGAAGCTTCAACAAAATACCAAAAACACTAAGAACCAGGTACAAGCACATGCTTGTAATCCCAGCACCTGGGAGGAGTTCGAGGCTAGCCTGGACTACATAGAGACTGCCTCAAAACAAACAAACAAAAAAACACTAACAAAGACTGACGGCCAGGGAGATACAGTTCAACAGCTTATGTGCCTCCCTTGCAAATGCAAGATCCTGAGTTTGATGCCCAGTACCACGAAGAAAAAAAAAAAAGACTGTGTAGCGTGCGAACCCTGAGTTTAATCCCCAGTATATACACATACAAACTCCTCACAAAAATAAAATAACCCACAAGCCCAGATTCTATAATAATTGAGAAAAAGAATAGAAAGGAAGGATGAAATAATTTCCTGGATCTTTGCATGTGCTACACCTTTAACCTCGCCCCCAAACCCAATATCGTTTTGAGCAACTTACCAGTTCCACAAGACTGTTGTTGGTGAGAATGAGTTCTGTGAGACATGGCAGAGCCTGATCAAGTCCCTCACCTATGCGGCTAAAGTAAAACAGAAAGGCTCTTATTGAAGAAAGTGAAGTGTAAGCAGACACTTATTTTTGTCACTGCTCAAAGATCTCAGGTTGTAACCAGAAGGGTGAAATGGAATTTTAAATCTTAAGTTTTTTTTCTTTCAGAGATATAAGCTACTTCCCCAAAATTCCTCAGGCTAAAAACCCATACTGCCATTTTTTTTCTCCAACTTGAACGGACAACACATGTAGGCCATGGTCCTCAAGCTTCTGGTCAAGAGAAGGGAGGAGGGGGTGGAAAAGGGCCAGGAGGGATGAATATGCAAAAGCTGTCTGTGGTTATACTGTATTTCCTCTGCACTCCCTTGCTTGCTAAGAAAGGCCCGTACACACCTGAACTCAGTAAGATAAGGATCTGTAGCAGGATAAGGCTTCCACTTCCTCATGCTTAGATTTAGATAAAGCCTTTTCATTTTTACCCTTGCCTCTTGTGGTTTGTTTGGGACCAGGAGCACATAGCAGCTCAGATAATAACACATCAAAGTTGGGAAGACAGAGATAATTCTTGCACATTCCATGTCAAAGTGGCCACAAAGCCAGCGGCAGCAGTAGATGATTTCAGATCCCATGATTATTGGATGCTACCTGACCTTCTTTCACTGCCATAAAGTCTGGTGGAAACTAAAAGGGTGAGACTCCTGGCTTCATGATTTTGTTCAGGAAGCATGGAAATACAAGACATTTTTCTGCATGCATGGCTTACATGCAAGATATAACTAGACCAGAGGAGAACAATTAAACTATGAAAAATATTTGGCTACTCATTATCTATAAACTTGAATTATTTTTCCAATAAAAGTTTTGCAGAGCCAATGAGAGGGTCAATAAAGGTCTCATTTTCAATAAGTTACACTCTGTAAATTAGTTTTAAGGGAAGATGAGTAGCACGAGGCATGAAACCCACTCAGTGAAGATACAGTTGTATTTTAAATAGCTTTTTAATATGAGCTGCCTGATAATTGCTTCAGAAGCCAAATTCATTTAAATTAGAAACTTACAAATATATAAATGCAGATTTCTGAAAACATGCATGGTATTTTTTTTTTTTTTTTCTTGGCAGAGCCAGGGATTGAACTCTTGAGTTTGCCAGGCAAGCACTTATTCTACTGAGCCATTTCCCCAGCCCTGAAAACATGCAAATAACCCTAAAGTAAGTCAACTCTGTATTTGTACGGAACTGTATACTTAACTGGGTATAATTAACTTTTTCAAGGCACACTACAATATTCACCCAAGGTTTAAAAAATTATTCTGTAAATAGCACACACTTACCATATTCTGTTGTTGTTCACTAATAATGTTTTCAGTCTTCTCAACAAAGGAAAACCATCTAGTTTCCTGATCTCATTGTCAGAAAAATCAATAGCATCAAACTGGTCTAAGGTAGCGCCTAGATTTTCAATGACAGGAATTTTATATCCTGTAAAATAGTTTGGGAAAAACACACACACACGTTATTAATAATTACTACAATTTCAACAGTTAAAACTACTTCCTGGTAATTTGACTTGAAGCTTTTATTTATTCAGGAAGCTTTTACCTGTCATGCATGCATGTCAAACACTGTGCAAGGCACTGGAGATAAATGACAACACAAATATACCGAGTCTCCAGTGCAGTGAAGCTTAGGGCACACAGACATCAAGGAGAAGCACAAGGGCAGAACCACAGGACCACTCACTTGGCCATACTGGTAGCTACCATTTACAAGAACCTTAAATGGTGTTTCATAGTGTTCAAAGACCCTAGTGTTAGTCAAGCAGCTTACTAGGAAACAACCCTTCTGAGACTCTGGGGACAACGGTTCTCAACCACATGCGTTTCCGTGGGCCAGATTCGCTGCTCTCCTCCGCACATACCCCTGATAACACGACTGTTCAGCTTTCTTCACCAGCTCTAATTCTGAGTGGCAGGTCCGTGGTTTACCCTGATTGGTAGGGTCACACTCGAACAATTCAAACATTGACTACTTTGCCTAATTTGGTCATAAATTATTGCCCGAACAACTGCCTGAAAGAAGAAATAAAGCCACAGTGATTAAAGTACACAACTGAGAGCTGCGAGGATCGCATCAAAGTCCGTCCTGCCACACACTAGGTATTCTCAACACTGCATACACTGGGACAGACCAACGCGTGTCAAGCAGAGAAAGTGGCCGGATGCTCTTGAATCGGACGTTTCTCAGAAAGGAGTTCAACAAAATAAAAGCACTGAGATTTCCCAAAAGCCAGCAAAGCATCGTAGCAGACAGTACAGTCTCAGCGGTGGTGCTGAGACTGGTCCCCTCAGGCCAGGAAAACGACACAACCTTACCCCTGAGACACTGCTCCTGACACTTTTTTTTTTTTGCCATCTCCTGAAATACCTCGCAGCTCGCTGCAATTCAACCTATTACTATTATTTTTTTAGCCAAACCTTACTACCAAACAACGCCTCAGCAAGGCGTTATGGTGCACGCCTGCGACTTCGGCAAAGACGCTGCAGGCAGGACTGCTGTGAGTTTGAGGCCTGCTTGGGCCACCTCATGAGTTTAAAACCAGCCTGGACTATACTACACAGTTAAGACCCTGTCTCAAAACACTTAAAAAACAAAATCAGGGGCCGGGAAGATGGCTCAGTGGAATAAGCGTAAGGGCCTAAGCTCAATCCCCGGTTCTGAAAAAAAAAAAATCAAAAAGGCAAAACACTACAGCGACCTGACTAGATGGAACTGTTTCGACCACTCGACACAGAAGTGTCAACGCAGGCCTTGGTGAAACGCTTTCACCCTGAAAATGTCTACCTGATACATAAATACCAAATAAAGTTAACGAGATCATGCCGAGGGCGGGAAACGATCGTTCTTACCCCGGGACTTAAGTCTCCTCCCTTACAAACGAAGCTCGACTAACATTTACCTGCACCCCAAACAGCACGCTTACACATTTACTAGAGTCCAGCCGGCCGCCCCGCACGAGGATTGCAGACGGGAGTCAGTCGGGTTCGCGGGCGCCGTAATCGCTCGGAGGGCGGAGCGGGCCTAACAGTCTAGACCGGAAAGTGACGAGAGCGGCCGAGCGGTAGCGGGCTAACTGCAGGGTCTGAGGCGCGTAACGGGACGGGCGCTGCGCACCCAGGGCCGGGATCAGGCCAGGCAGCCAGGCCTCGGCGCCCCGCAGCCCACAGCCGCGGCCTCCGCGGAGGCCCGGCTCACCCTCCCCCCCACCGCCGACTCACCGCGCAGGTCCAGCTCGCGGTCCCGCACGGCGTTGGTGTATTGCGCCGCCTGCTCGATCAGCTCCGCCGTCAGCTTCACCATTCTGCCAGCTCACGTCGCCGCCGATCGCCGCCGCTGCCCGCCTCAGCCTCCGGCCCACGGCCGATAGACCACGAGCTGTCCCAGCGTGCTCCGCGCGCCAGCCGTTAGGCAGCACCAATCGCTGGCGTCTCCCGCGCGTGCGCAGCTCGACCGCCAGGCAGAAGCAATAGAAACCCCCACCACCACCACCACCTTTGTTAAGTGTCCCGGTGTGTGCATTGCCCTCTAATCTGGTTTTGGGTCTTTGATAAATGAGGTAAAGTCTGGAAGACGCCTGATTCTAGACGTTCGTGTTCAGAAGTTAAGCAAAAAGTGGGGACAACTGAGTGTAGATTTCTCGTATATCAGAGAACTCGAGGGGAGAGAGGAAGCTGAGGCGCCCCTGGGAGGGGATGGGGACCCAGGGAAAGGTCCTGGACTCACGAGAGCGGGCTGGGTGCCTCGCTTCCTGCAGGCTTCGAGACCACCCCGCCGCCATACACTGGGGGTGCAGTCAGACGTTGAAATACTCAAGCGGTGGGACAGCTGCTCCACGGGAAAGGACCGCAGGGCCCAGCACACCGCTGTAAGGAACACTTCCTTTACTCCCAAAGGCCACCGCGATGCCAACACCACAGTCATTCCCTTTGCAAGCTTCTGACATCAGTAGAACATTTCAGGGTTTTGTGTGTGTTTCTCTGGATCTGTATGTACTACGTCTGGATTCCCTCCAGGTCTCACACGGTGATAGATGGCTTGTTTTCACTGCTGTAGAAAAGGCATTTGTATACATGGCCTCAGGCCAAAGGCAAGCACTGTACCCCACTGAGCCACACCCCCAGCGCATGTTATTTTATTTTGAAATGGTATTTCATTATGTTGTCCAGGCTGGCTTGAACTTGCAATCCCCCCAGCCTCAGCCGTGTTTCCAGCTGGGGGCTATAGTGAATAATGCTGCTCAGTTGTGTGTGTGGATCCTGCAGTGGCGGTGCTGGGACACGGAGTATGGTAACCAGTAGGTAGCGCCTTGAAGTCATGGTAAACGGCACTGTTGAGGTGCTGTATAAAGGTTTTTGTGGCTTCCAACCTCAGCTTCGGGGGTCTTAAGAGTTTATAATTTCAGTGATCCTGCTGCAGTGTGTAGAAGTACAGTGATCATAGTGGGTGCGAGGAGGTACTGCGCTCTGGCTTTGATTGGCTTTAATAACTACTAAAGACAGAACCATTTTGTATGTACAGCACCTATTTTGATGCAGTCCTCAGTGAGGTGCCTATTCGGGTGTGTTGCCTATTTTATTTATGTTGGATTATCTGCATTTGCTTATTAATTTGTGAAATTTCATTATATATACTCAGTGGCTTCCTTTTTCAGTCTTCCTCTTCCTGTTCCTCCTCTCCCTCCCCTTTTTTCTCCTCCCCTCCCCCTCCTCTTCCCCTTCATCCTCTTCCCCCTCCTCTCCCCTGTTCCCTCCTCCCCCCTCCTCCCCCTCCTCCGTCCCTCCTTCTTCTGAGACAGGGTCTTGCTGTGCATTTCAGGCTGACCTTATGTTCACTTTGTAGCCCAGGCTGGTCTTGAATTTGCAACAATCTTCCTGCCTCAGTCTCCTGAGTTCTGGGATTACAAGCATATGCATGCCACCACATCCAGCCTCCATTTCCTATTATCTTTTTCAGTTTAAAACCTTTTTTTTTTTTTTTTGGCCTTTTGAGACAGGGACTCACTGTGTAGCCAACTATGACCTTGAATTGACGATGTAGCCCAGGCTGACCTTAAACGGTGATCCTCCTACCTTAGCCTCCTGAGTGCTGGGATTAGAGGTGTGCACTACCACCACACTTGGCAATTTCTTTGTTTGTTTTGAGCCAAGGTCTCACCATATAGTTCAGGCCATCCTTGAACTCACTATGTAGCCAGGGGACCAAACTTAAACTCATGGCTATCCTCTTGCCTCCTGAGTGCTGGATTATAGTTATGTGCTATCATGGCTGGTATATCTCTTGCACTCTCAGTAGTGACACTCAATGAGTAGAAGTTTCTAACTTTTATGTAAAAGGAGTGATACAAAAGATAGTGAATGTTTAACTTAAAACTTTATTACAGCAAGAGACACATGACATTAAGCCCTTTTCTTAAAATACTCGCCTTTGGACTTGCCTAGTCTATGATTCTTAACACTTTCTACTCATTGCTATGCAGTATTTCATGGTGTGAATATTCCAGAATGTGTCAGTTCGGCTGCTGCTGAGTATTTGGATGATTTCCATTTGTGAACTATTATAGATAATGTTCCTATGAACATTGTAGTACCTGTCTCTTATTTTTTCCAATACTGGGGGTTGAATCCAGGGCCTTCACACAGCTATAGCCCGTCTTTTTGAAAATTTTTTATTTGGGGACAAGATCTCTCTAAATTACTAAATTTCCCAGACTATAATCCTCTTGTTTCAGCCTCCCAAGCTGTACACAAGAGGCGTGTGGTGGCACACACAAGGTGTGGCTTGGCTGGGGTCTTTAGCTCAATATTTTTAAAGTGGTGATAATCTCCTTTAGGAAGCAGGACTTCAGAGCCCAAAAGAAAGAAACTCTATCATCTTGTGATCAAAGCTAGGATCACCAGTAGTGGAGCAGATCAAAATCATGAACCACCCGCTGGAATGAGAGGAGAATGCTTATCAGAGATACTCTAAATACAGTGCATAGAAACCCAAGAAAGCTGCAGAAATACAAACCAAAGGGCAACCTGCAAATAACTGGCTGGTAGTCTTTCAAAAGTTCAAGGTCATGACAATCAAAGAAAGACTGAGTAATGCTTCCCGATATACAGAGGCATGGTGACATGTTGAGTCTGAACTGTATTATTGGCTCAGTGGGCTTCTGAGACAACTGGATGAAGTAGAGCCCCATTGGAGGGGTAGGTATTAGAAATATCAATGCTATTTGTCTGATTCTCAGGGCTGTGTAATGTTCTTATTCATAGGAAATACCCACCCGTGGCAATTGCAAGGTGTCAGAAATTTTCTCCCAAATGGTTCAGGGAAATATTTTTGTGCTGTACACACCACTGTTCTATAACTTTGCTCTATGATTGTTTTTAAAAAATGAACAAATCAAAATAAAGCTGGGGTAGCAGTGGTGGTTAGTGATGGAATGCTTGTGTCATATGCTGAAGGCCTAGGTTCAGTCCCCAGTCCTGCAAAAGACAAATAACAATTAAATGTTGTGGTCTGGGCATGGTGACAAAGGGCTGGGTGGGCATGACAACCTGTACTCAAGAAGCTGGTTCCAGAATAGCTTACACTACATACAGAGTTCAAGGACAGTTTGAAATAGAGTGAGATCCCATGTCAAACAAAACACCCTAGCTATGGTGGTGCATGCCTGTAATTCCCATATCAGGAGGCTGAGGCAGGAGGATCATGTTAGTTTGAGGCCTTCCTGCGCTACATAGTGAGTTCAAGGTCAGCCTGGACCTGCATAGTCAGATCCTATCTCAAAAATCAATCAAACAGACAAACAATTTTCATTAGCCCGATCTGCATGAGGAGTTGAAGCCCAGCCTGCACTCAGAAAGCAAACTCATCTTACTGAAAGGAAGCGAAACACCAAACAGAACAGCCATTAAGGGGCTAGGGAGGTAGCGCAGTAGAATAAGTGCTTTATGCCCAAGGGGGCCACCAGGTGGAGCCCTTGGGTCAGAGAGCTGGCTTTACTTGATTTTTTTTTTTTTTTTTTTTTTCTTTTTTAAGGGCATTTAAAAAATAAAGTTAAGCAACTTTTCCCTGCTTCACTCCACAAGCAGGGATAGAGATAAAACCATAGGTGGTTTTATTGTTAGGGTATATCTATGAAGGAAAAAGTTTCTTTTCAGTTCTGCTTCTTTTGGCCAGAGTTTTTCAACCTGAGCCTTATTGACATTTTGGACTCCTTGTCCTGTGATTGCAAGATGTTTATAGCAGTGTCTCTGGACTCTGCCCTTAAGATGTGAACACCAAGAATGATAAAAAAAGAAAGAATAATGTTTAAATTTTTTTTTTTAAATGTATTACAGGAAAAGACATGCTGCCATCAATACCTCAAAATCTTTCCCTTGGCTTGGAACATACTCACCCCATCGTCCTTGACACTTGGTAAAGCAGCTGCAGAGGTCCTCTTGCACAAGTGTCTAGTTGTGCTGTTGGGGCCACCTCCATGCTCTATAGACTCACCTTTCATAGTCATTTTGACTTCTGGGAAGAATGAGAAGTCACACAGTGCCCGAGCCGGTGAGTAAGGGTTGCAGGCACACACTGGTGAGTGTGTGAAAGCCTGCCTTTCTTTCATGGCAGTAAACAGTAGCACACACTGTACTTTTGATCATGTCTCATAAAGACACTTGAGAAAGGACTTCAGAACTACTTCAGAAATAAGCAAGAATGATGAGAGGGCAGTATCTGGAGTGATATTAATTGCATTATGTCTTTTATTATAATGACGTTTATTTTGGCAGTGGTTTTAGGACAAATCTTACTCACTGTGTAGTACACTAATCTCAAACTGATGTTCCTGCCTCATCCTCCAAAGTACTGGGATTACAGGCATGTACCACCATGATTTTTAAAAATATAAACAGGGCTGGCCAGATAGCTCGGTGAACTAAAGCACCTGCTTAGTCAGACACAGGGACTGGTGTTTGATCCGGCATGTTGCAGGCCCTGCCCCCAGGGCACGTTGGTTGAGAGGACAATGGAGCCTGGGCTTGGTGGCACAGGCCTGTAATCCCAGCACTTGGGAGGCTGAAAACAGGAGGGTCACTATGAGTCCGATCTACATAGTAAGACCCTGTAGACCCTGCACTAAATATATAAAAATAAAAAAGTAAACACACTGCATTTTCTGACCAGTTCTGTTACTTCCCTCCAGTTGTCAAAAATGCCTCCAGACATTGCCAAAGCTGCCTGGAAGACAACATCACTCCTGGTTAAGAAGAGACTTTCACAAGGAGCTTCTGCTCTGGGCCCTCTGGTTTTTGTAGGCTCCATAGCAAGCCTAAGAGGTGTCTTAGCATGGCAGGTCCACAGTGGCAGGGCTTTGGCTGGGGGGATTGAATTCCAGGACTGAAGGTGGACGCTCCTTGGTGGTGTATCAGCTGTGGGTGCTGTTCTATGCATGGATAAACAATAGAGCCTGAGTGTCAGGAAAGGCCTTAGACAAAAGTCAGAAAGGGTACAGCCTGGGGTTCCCCGAAGAAAATCAGCATAAAGGTCAAGGGGGGCCAGGGAGATGGCTCAGTAGAATAAGAGCTTCCCTGGCAAGCACAAGGGCCTGAGTTCACTCCCTAGCTCTGCCAAAAGAAAAAAAAAGGTCAAGGGCACTGCTTTACCTCTTCCTTGCCAAGCCCCCGGGCTCACTTGCCTCTCTGCTGGCTATGCAGGATCTTGAGATGCTGGAGAAGGGCCATGGTATGTTACCTTCTATCACCTTACTTGTTCTTATTAAAAGGTCCTTCTGTTATTTAATTCTCTGCCTCTTTCCCTGTCTTTTTTCTCACTGTCCACCCTCAGCTATCTTAGACACCCTGGCATAACCCACACCTGGGGCAAGAACCCCCTGGCCATGTTGCCAGTGATACAAAAGCAGCAGACAGTGTTGTCCCCAAGTTCAAGGGCGTACTACCTCTGGCTGCATCTAGACCATGTTGCCTTTTAATTGTTAAAAGCTCTGTTCTCTTGTCTTCCCATTAATAGTCTGTCTTCTATAAACATGAAATTCTCCCAGACCTTGGAAGAGTTCCACAAAGTAGAGTCCACATTGGCTTCAAGCAATGGGGGTGTTCACTGTGAGGTGACAAATAATTTGGGGATAAAGTCACAAGAATGTCACCTCCTGGAAATAAAGCTAAGTTTAAAAACATACGCCACTGTGTGGGTCACTTGCAGGGTGACACTGTTGGGCAGAAAGCCAACCTCCAGCCTTGGCACAGGAACAGGAACAGTTCTGCCAGTGCAGGCCCAGGGGAGGTCACTTCACCTCTGTGAGCCAGCGTCCTGTCTGCAGTAACTCATTTAGAGATGATCTGTGATCTTGTCACTTGAACTAAGTCTATAAGCCTATCCTGCCCCACCAACGTTAGAGTCATCTTGGGGTTGGGCCATTTGTGAACAGACCCTTTTTACGTGGTGGCATTTTGTCATTAGGACTTTTGTCAATAGCTTAATGTCCCACCCCACTGCAGAGCTCTGACCCACAGCAGTGAACCAACCAAGGTGACGTGGTTGGCTTATTATAATTGGTGTTCTTTCAGATACAAAGGGGGAGGGTTTTTTTTTTTTTTTTTTTTCTCCCTGATTTAGCTGTAAGCATCTGCCACTGTAAGGTCTCAATGGACAAAGAACAGGTATTTATTAATGTCAAGTTCTAGGGGCTATAGTGCAGGGCACCAGGAGCACATAGTTAAGTTGCTGGCTTTAAGTGTCAGTCTCATGGGGGAGGTGGGCTCCTCACGGACATTTTCCTGGTCCTGGGGACAGTATCCCAAACATACGTCTTCACTGTCTCGCTTTGCCAACCATCAGTTCATGCTCATGGTAGGCTGTGTCCTGTCGTGTGGCCGCCCGCTTCCTTGTTGCTGCATCTCTCCCTTCCCCTGGCACAGGGCTCCTCCAGCCACCTTCTGAAGCTTGGGCCTGTCCCTGTGGCCACCACCAGTGCACTGATGAACACCAATGTGAGGCAGGTGTCCCAGAGTCCTGTCCTGGGAACAGCAGAGCCAAGAAACCCACCCACAAAGTTTGCTCTAGGGCCTGGGCTCTGGGAGATGGCGGTGGCCTTGTCATTCATCTCATCAACTTTCCCAACAGCCTTTAAAGGGAGGGGATATTGCTGCTGTGCAGACCACGTCCAGATTTAATCCTGGCCCCAGGGTCCCAAGGCCCTGCCACAGCATGTCTGAAATTCTGAATCCCAAATCCCTGGATTCCTAAGACAATGCCCTTCACTCTCTTTTGTTTCTCCCTAAGTCAGCTCTGGTTGGTGCATTCCCTTTACCTGAAGCTGAAGGATGATTATAAGGAGTACAGGCTTCTGGCTTCCCAGAAAAGCCAGGGTCGAGATCCCACAAGGCATGTGAGCCACAGGGGTACAGGGAGTTCAGTCTCTGCTCAGAAGAGAAGCTGTAACCCAATTATATCATGCTTTGATGGTGTTGCTGTAAGGCTCACACAAGGATGCCAACCTTGAGGAGCTTTCAGTGATAACAACCACTGGCTGTGGTGCATGTGCACTAGGTTTGCCACCACTGGTCTTGGATGTGGAGGGCTCCCCTTTGACAGAGGGAAGATGATCCCATACCGGGAGTCTCTACCCTTCCAGTCAACAGGGCTTTGGTGGCCTAAAGAGGATCTCTTTGCCAAAGGACACCACAGAGTCGGAAGCTTGGGATTTCCCCATTACTTCCTTCCTTTGCTAAAGCTTAGAGGAGACCTTTCTCATAATGACAAGCAGATTCAGGGTCATGCCTGTGTTCTCAGCACTCTGCAAGGCAAAAGGATGATCCCAAGTTCCAGCCCAGCTTGACCAACTTAGTGAGACCCTGTCTCAAATTGAAAAAAAAAAAAAAAAAGCAAGGATGTGGCTCAGTGTGTAGGCTCTGGGTTTGTGAGTGCTACAAACAACAGATCCCGAAAACTCAAAGCAACATCCATTTGCCCTACTGGTCAGCACCCAGGTTTAATGTTTTGTGCCTTAAAAAGAAATACAGTCTCCTCCGCCATGGATGTTAACTCTTTTATTAATTTAGGGTTAACATTGTTTTTGCTTCGCTGATTTCTTCCTTGGAGTTGTGGATTCAATAGACAACGGCTGGTTTGCTTCAGCTCACCGGTGACAAGGCAGACACATTGCAGTCAGAGACGGAAGCAGGGCAATATGGAGAGAGACAAGGTCAAGAAAATTTAAGGCAAATGTTACTCCCATATGAATGGGAATTGATCGAGCAGATCTGTGCATTTCAATGAAAATATATGAAATATTTGTCAAAATAATTAACATCGGTAAAAATTAGAACACGTAGCTTATAAAATGCCTACACAGGTTTGGCAGAAATCAACCCAGCTGTGTCACGTAGGCTTAGACAATACACAGACACAAGCGAGCCACCTGGAGAGCAGGGCTTCTGAAGAGCAGAGGCCACACGTGTTGGGAAAGCAATTCTGTAACATGGGAAGGGATGGGTGCTCAGTGACACGGGGCAGGCTTTACATTGTGTTAAGAGGAACCGCTTGGTGATCAGGGTATCCTTTGGGTGGCCCCAGAGAGCTGCCATTGGATGTTGCTCAGAAGGCTCTGCATCAGGTTGAGGTGGCTGTCCAGGCCCAGGAGACTCCGACAAGTCACAGGAGGACAGCTCGGCTCCCTCGGGAGAGTGCTGCAGAGAGGAGGAACTTTCTGATCTGGGTCTGGCAGTGGGCTTTCTAAGATGCTTCTGCAGTTTCCAAAGAAGCTGACTGCATAGAAATTGATTCCATCCCCAGTGGTCATGTGTTTTATGCCCCCAAACCTATTTTATTTACAGTCTGACCGATTGTCCCCCCAGGCTGCTCGGTGGCAGGCAGCCAGCGATGTGCAGGTGGGTGGCTGGAGCCCTGACCATGCAGGAGGACAACAGGGTGTCCTGTGGCTGCTCTGGTGAGATTTACAACTGAGTCTCTCCCAGTAGCATAGGCAGAGGGCGATGCGAGAGGCCAAGCATCTTTCTTTTCTGCTTTGGTCTTGAAGATTCAGTAAACTTAGGATCTGAAGCTGGAGCTGTGGATTCTCGGAATTCCTGTTGTTACCATTTTGAGCTTGCCAGAAGACAGTAGCCAGTGAACTGGAGGGATCCTTGTGTAGGAGCACATCCTCAGGGCCTCCACCCACTGGCTTGGGTGCCTGGTGGTGCTGAGGGAGGACCTGGCTCCTGGGGAGATAAAGCTGTCAGATGCGAGGCACCACCCCAGAACAGGCTCTGGCCAACAGTCTGGAGGAAGATGGATGGACAGATGGATGGACAGGAGGGGCCCTGTCCTCTGTGGGCAGCCGGTGTCTCTACCCAGCCAGGAGGCATGTGCGGCAGCAGAACTGGATGAAGAGCTTCCGTTCGCAAAGCCGGTTGGATTTCACCATCTCGCAGAAGGTCTCATCAGCTGGGGGAAGGAAGGGGAAAGTGAGGCTTTGGAGACTGTTAACGATTGAGTTGTTCCGCACTTGCTGGGCACCCACTGTGTGGCAGGGTTGTGTGATACACTTCCCCGGACAGGTGTCTTTTTTTTTTTTTTTTTTTGTGGAACCTGGGATTGAACTCAGGCCCTCGCGCTTGCCGGGGAAGTGCTTATTCTACTGAGCCATCTCCCCAGCCCCTACACAGGGCCTCTTGGTGAGTCTAAGTGATAAGAGGATATGGAGTTCTACAGGGAGGGCCTGTGGGGCCTCTGTGTACATGTGGACCTGTCTTCCAGACATCTGTGCTGTCAGAGGGCTTAGGAGGAGGAATCCTAGGGTGCAGGGGTGCAGGGCTAGAGCTGGACAAGAATGCAGGCTGCTGCTATGGTCCAAGGGACACTCCAGACGGGGCAGAGGGGAAAGGATGCAGGGGGGACATCAAGGCAGACAGACAGGTCTCAGTGATGGAGGTAAGGAGAACAGCAATGGGTGCTGGTCCCTGGGCCAGTACCTTATCACTAGGAAGCACTGTCATTAGTGCCACCTTGGACTGCTGTGGCAACCTTACTTTCCTGGGTTGAGTACATACCCTAAGCAGGTGATGTTCTAAACAGGAAGCCTCCTAGCTTCTAAAGAGATGTGATCCCATAAGCCAAAAACTAATCCACAACAGGGCAGAGAAGCTACCCTGTGCTTTTAGGCAGGGCAGTGCCAGCTCTTGTCAGGACACCACAGAACCCATGGCTTCCTGCTCCTGCAAGTCAGGACACGGTGCCCAGAGCTGGTCCCATGGCACTCCTCGTCACCTGCTGAGCCATGGAGTCCTGCTGCAGCCCACATGCTAAGAGCCCAGCACCAGGTCTCCAGGTCAGAGTCTTCTTCCAACCCTTTGCTCTTTCCTGGAGTCCCCTTCTGAGTTTGTTTTACCATCCTGTGTCCCCACCCCATCACCTGGAGAACCAGAGCTCTCCCACAGCCCAGACGGGGGCTCCCTGCTTGCAGCTTGGATGCCTGCTGCTGAGAGTGGGCCTCAGCTCTCGATTCTGCCTTGGTTCTGAGGCTGAGACCCTCCAGACCCGCGAGGCCAGATCTCTCCTATGGTGAAGCTGCTACTGGGGCATGAGGGTAGGAACGCACAAGAGTCACTCAGGAAACTGGCAAGCAGTGGCTGGGCTAGTGGCCAGGATGCCTCCCTGGTCAATGTGTGAGAGGCCTCAAGGAGCCTTAGATGGCCAGTCACCTCAGGGGCGAGCACCCACTTCAGGGGCCTGCCATGCGTGTGTCCCTTCCAACCAGAGGCCAGTGGGCTCACCATTGCTGCACGTGAGGTTGCTGATGCACGAGGTCCCCAGCTGCATGAAGCCTGCCTTACATCTGCTGCAGTTCCGGCTGGAGCCCTCACAGCTCAGGCAGCTGTCGTCACACCTGTGGGGAGATGCAGACTCCTGCTGAGGTTTGGGCAGAGCCCTCCTACCTCCTGCACGCCAGTCCTCCCCTGCCATACACCCTCAAGGTTGGTCCTCTGTAGGAGGCTGCAGTGAAGCTCAGCCCATATGCTGGCATGTCCTTCCTACCATCTAACTTCATCATTGCTCCAGAGGGCCAAAGCCAGCAATGGGAAGCTGGCATGAACATGGCCCAGAGCTGAGGGCAGGGCAGGTCTCCAGGATCCTTGTGCCTCACCTGGACACTGGCACCTAACCTCCCTACCATATGTGGCTCCTAGAGCTTGTGAAAGCCACCTGACTGCAATGGCTGTGTGTGTGTGTGGGGGGGGGGGGG